>JAJKFJ010023933.1:0-28707 GCA_027382625.1 Tetmemena sp. SeJ-2015 | reverse complement strand
GACTCCATTAGACGTTTTGGTTTTGAAGATTATGACTAAGTTGGTAAATTGTCTGGAGTCCTCACCTCAGAGGAAAAATCGATTGAGGACTTCAATGTGGTTTAGTTTATGTTCAGATTCTTACTAACGTTGTGCAGTTGCGTCTGCTCTCGAGTTGAGTCGAAATAAAAAATAATGATAAATCATTCACTCTCATAAATTATAATTTATATCTTTGAATCGAAATGAATGCTTTACGATTAATCCTAAATCCTTAGTTGAGATAGAAATTTGGATCTAGTTGCACTTCTTTATACAAAGTTCTTAAGGCAACTCATTATAATAATTCCCAAAACCAAAACCAAGAGCACTATCCCTGTCAAAATACTCCCCACATTAATTCGAGAGTACCACCGATCCTCATAGTCCTGAGTCTTCTAGACTTGTATTTATACTCGCACATCATCAGGCAAGAAATATATGCTTACATTTATAGAAGTGAAATTTATTTAAATATATACCAGGATTGACTACTTATAGTAAACCTTGGATGGCCGACGTCACTGAAGTAGAAATGTTATGGAAGGCTCCGTCAATTTAACTCTGACTACAAACTGAAGGCAAGCAAAGACCAAATCTAAGAATCACAGGCATCGTTGATAAATTCAAGTTTAACATCATGTATCCATTATTACTTTTACAAGTAATTTAAATTAATATCCATTCTGAGGGGGATTGATGGGATCATTCTCTGTGTAGAGAAAATTGGTTGAGTTTTAGCAGGCCTCTCTACTACCGATATCTCCAAAGCCATGGGTGGAATAGAAAAGCATCTGGGACTACGGGTAGTGAAGCATAGTTTTTAAAAATTACTGAGTCGCGTTTATGCAAATTCTGCTCTCTGAAGAATAGCTTAGCATTTTTTAGTTCACCATCTCATTCAAAGAAATTGATTAATTTGAAAATGAAATGTTTATATACTATGATTGAACTTTGCGATTTGCTGAGGCGAAGGCTTTGCTCTTATTAGATTTATATTTAGCGTCGCAAGTGTTAAAAAGATATGAGTGTAAATAATCATAATGTTTTAGAGTGTTAGAAGTAGGAGGAGGAGAATATTATATAGGGATAATTTTTTGCATCCTATTGTTATCTACATCATCTCTGGAGCAGTATTATAATAAGCCAAATATATGTGAGCTTTAAATATTTTAGAAATCTTTAATCACATTATAATTTAGAATTTGAGGCAATGTTTGTTAAGGCAAAGATGTAAATGATAAATTATAAAAAGAGTCAAAGAACTAGCCAATAGAAATTAGAGGAAAAATGAGATATTTATAAGCTCCACTGTTGATGCTTCTATCAATATCTCTTCTGATAAGTGAAACTGTAGGCCCAAGGAAAGTGGAGAAATAATCCATTTAAACTATCTCCTACACTGAAACTTTAAATAATTAAGAACAATTTTTAAGAGATTAATTTTAATGAAAAGCCTGCTGAGGGTTCTGCTTTTGATGAGGTATATTCGAATCAAACAAATGATGAAGGCTCGAAAGTTATTGGCAGGTTGTCCTTTTCAAACAGTACTGCAGATGTCTCTGCAACCATAAATATGCTTTATATATCTATTACAAGTTTCATAATTTGAAGTCTCGCAAGATAAAGCAGCTCAGTAGAATTCGAAACTCAACTCTAAGGCTTCAAGAGGCAGGGGCCAGCGAAAACTAGATGACGATGTCAAGAGAACTCTCACTAAGATTTCACCCTAAGACTTTGTGAGAGTTTTTAGCTTCGACTACTCCTTTATCTCTTTAATTAAAAGACAACATAAAAAGAAAGATTATATTTCTTCAGTACTTTAAATAATTTGAACTTGCTTTAATCTCCTAGCCTTCAATTATGGTGCACTTGAATTACTACTTCAACTTGAACTTGATGCACTTCGCAGGCAATGACACTCATGACTACTCGGCACTCAACAACACAGACTTTTAAACTCCAGAGTAGAGGGCGCTGTACTTCTACAAGATTTACAAGCCCACTGGCTACAGGATAGACTTCCCCAACCCTCGCTTCTTCAAAATAGAGATGAAGGTCAATCCCTGTGCTAACCAAGGGAAAATATCTGTTAATAGATTGTTCTAAGAATTTATTATAAGGTGATGGGACAAATGACTTGTGTTGCGATTCCTCTAATGATGCAGTTTGTGAGGATAACACTAGCATTGTGTCAGGAACTGATATTGGTATTGCATGGCTACAAACAGGCTATGTGATGTAGTGCAGCACTGTCTACTCCGCAACTGGTAATTGCGGAACCTATATAGAAATCCACAAGCCTCACGATTCCACAATTATCGAGTCTCTCAAGATCGTTTCAGATATTGAGATAATTAAGTATTCGTTAATTAGTATTTAATTGAGAATGGTTTCACAACGGAGTTCATTTCAACGAAGAATTTGTGCACAGGTAGATACGAGTTCTGGTTTGTTCTGAGGACCAGAAATGGCAGCATACTCTAGCATGTGAAACCTTTCTATTCATCCTATCCCTCGTGTGATGCTCCAAGTTGATTTGATAACACTTTGTTTTGCTTATTCAATTTATTTTAAAGATAATTTCCATTAGAATGATTATCGCATTTCAAGGAGAATGAAAGAGGAGAGTAAGGAAATTTAGAATACTTCTTGAAACGAATTAAGCAACAATTTAACTCAGTATCACCTTTTCTTAGGTTTAGTGGCACCAGTCAGCCCTCCTAAGTTCTTACTGAAATCTCCAAGCTGTCCCATCATCTTTTCAATCTCCAGAATATCGGTCTTAGCCTTGGAACTTAAGTTTTATAAATTACTTAATTGAGATTATACTTAAAAATGTGCGAAAGTTTTTGCCTCCAAACTTTTTGAGGAGCTCACTTTCTTCATTAGTGCCATAGCTGTTGTTGGTCTTCCTTTTGTAGAACTGATAGCCAATCACAAGTATAAATGCAACCACAAACATCGGGAACTTGAAATTGAAGCTGTCAAAATATTATCACACTATTAATATATCATAATTAAATTACTCTTATTATAATCAAGGAGGCCCTCAGTTTTCACAACTGGAGTTAAGCACTCGTAAAGAACTACCTAGTTATCTTTCAGAGGAGTTCTCACCGCTAAATAGTTAACGTGATCATATTTATAAATGCAAATTTAACTTAATTTTATTTTATTTTTTGATTGACTCTTGCTTCAGCCAAGCGAACTGAATCATATTCACTTTCATCAGCACTTCCGAGGTTTAGAGACCTGGGTTTGTAAATGAAATTTCCCTTTTTGGAGATTGAAATGGAAGAGATAGAGTGTTTGATGTCAGTGGTATTTATTTACTCGAAGTATCCATCGCCAGAGTAGATTATCAAGCTCTTTAAAATCAAAATCAAATTCCATTGAGGATTTCAATTGTGAAGAATAAATTTGTGGATAAAGAACAACTTACCTGCATCACACATGATAGCCCCAGCAGTTGAGAGATCTACAATATTTATTTCAACTTAGATTTCAGAAGTTCTGTAGTTGTAAATCTTGAGGAGTGATTTGTACTTGACTTGTAATTACTAAATGTATATTTTTTTAAGTATGCTGCTTCTTTTTCTTTTCCTTGGTGATTTTCTTAACTATCTAAGTTCTATTTTTCTCTCTTTCCTCCTCACTCACTTACTGCGAAGTCTGACTATTGACATCAGATGAATTATTTCTTATGCCCTCAGCTGATAAGTCTAATTTGACCCCTTCAAGAACTGGCTTTTAAACTTTCTCTTCATTCTCTAAAACCTCTGAAATAAGATAATATACTCATAGTATACAGACATTCTAAATTTAATAGATAGAAGATTGATTGATACTGAAAGACTCTCTCAAGGATGATATCATAGATGTAGAATTTATTGTCTTCAGTTAGAACGCCCAAGAACATATCGTCTGAATTGGGAGAGGCACTAATCTTCACAATCCTAGAGCCCTCTCGACTATGGTCATTTGAGGCAGGTTCTTGTGGCTGTACAATTTAAGGAGGAAGAGTACAAGATTCTGAACTGCTCTCAGGATTTCCTTCACAGTCAGCTGAGAAGTTAAAACTCACTTGCGCTGGAGCTGCTTTAGCATTTTTGTTTTATTTAACCTCTCCTACTAAGAATTCCATTAGGGCGTTGCCAAACAGGTCATAAACTTTCACTAAGCCAGATTCAAGGCCAAGTGCAATTGCTTAATTTATCAAAAGCCCATTTGGAGATTTCCCCAGTGGCTTTATTGTTATGAACTCATATATTATATATTTTTATAAAATTTTTATAAATTTAATCAGCAGTTTTTCTGTTAATGAAATGCAAGAGCACTTTCTCTTTTCATGAATATTCAAATTTACAAGATTGATTTGTTTATATGGAGGTGTTGGCACAGTTGGTAAAAATAATCCACTAACCTCCTAATAAATGAGCTTCGATTAAAATAAATAGCAAGAACTCAATAATAAGAAGCCACTCCTGGTTTCAGACGATTGGCCAAATGAAAGTCACACCAATTAAAATAATGAGGAAAACAGAAAGAAAGGTTAGTAGTAGTAATAAATGAATCATCAGCAATAATATAATCAACACAACTCTACACAGAGCAAATTCAAACGCCAAAATAATGTCTACTATAACCAAAACTATCAGAGAGGCTATTAGAATAGCAGTAATCCGCAAGGCTCACTCGCACAGAATGGACATCAATAAAATAGAGATGTGAGATAATAAGATTATAGAAGAGGCGACTAGTATAGAAGTGGCAGTGTGGCTAGAAATAATCTGAATAGTCCTCGTTTTCTCCAGAACTAAAAATAGAACAACAACACTAACAATAGCATCAATCAATAATACCATCACTAGAATTAAAGATCAACCAAGTGGGAATAAGAGAAGGATACTACTCATGTCAATTAAGTGCATTAGAAGCAAAAAATACGACTGAAGATGAATAAAAAATTATCCAGTAAAGATAACAAGGCTTTTGAATACTACTCCAGCCTCTTTAAACTTGAAAAGAGTAGCAAGATTCCTTAGAATGTGGAATTTTACACCTTCTCTGGCGAGAGAATTATGGACGAAGAAATCATAGCTATTTTCTATTGTAAGTGTGATAACCTCGTCAGAGAATCCACTCCTTAGCATTACTCAACTGGCTAAAAAGGGTAATAAGAGAGGAGAAACACTAACTGCCCTTTCAAGATAGTTGAAATGTTCGAGAGTTTGAGTCGCTCAAGAATCTTTTTCGATGCACTCGAACTCACTTCAAACTCTACCAATGAATGGGGGAAGGAGGAGATGGAATTCTCACGCATAGTACATAACCACGTCATTGGAGACTCGAGATTTACAGATAGTTATTCTGAGGGACTCTAGCTTATATCTTTCATTAAGTACTTCTTAGAGGCCGAGTTTAAGGTTTCCTACAAAAGAGGCGACTATGAAAATGAGGAGATCACCCTCGATTAGTTAAAGAGCTTAAAGAATCGATTAAGCCAGATAGATGAAAGAATGATTTTCTAAAAACTGATAGAGATAATTGGCATCAGATAAGAGCCATTCATCCGCTAATCCAAATTTATTTAGAAGGCGGAGGAAGTTCTAGGAAACATGAGAGGAGAAATTCAGTAGGCGTTAGATGAAGAAGCTAGCCTTGATATCCAAGATAATAAATTCGACTTGTCTTTTAACTAAGAGCAATAGATTTCTGCAAAAGGTAAGCCTGAAAAAGCTGATAAAGATGTCGAGATGAAAGACTGTGAGTTGATTGAAACTGTCTTTGGATGTAGTGACCCAGTTTATGATGAGTCCGTCTCATAGACAGCTCCTAATCAATAACAAAAAGGCGGGCAAGACTTAAGAAAGATTCTAAACCAGATAAAGAGCAATGATCCTATAGTGATTGATGAGAACAGTACAGCTAGCTCAAGCAACGCCATTTCCCCAGTCTATGCCTCATCAACATCTGTCTAATCGCCCACCAACTCAGATTAAACTATGATCGAACAGGAAAACACTAGTCAGAAACAGAGATAGATAGCAGAGAAATAGCCATCTAGCGGTAAACTTGTAGACATGGCAAATGAAGATAAAGGTTCTCACTTATCTTAGGAAGAGGGCAAGGATGAGACTAAGGAAAGAGTAAAGCGCAAGTATACTAAGAGGCAGCAGTCTACAGATAAAGAAGTGGATCAAGCAGAGGCCTCTCATCTTAAAAAGGAGAGGAAGAAGAGAGAATCAAAGCACAAGAATCATCATTCCTAAGAGGAAGAACTCATAAAAGATAGTGGCTCAAGAACCAAGAGCAAACTAGGGAAAAGAAAGAAGTCAACACATCATGATGAGGGAGACCTTGACGAGTTAGATGAGGGATTGAGAAAGGAGGAAAGAAAGAGCAAGAGATAGAAAAGAGATCCAGAAACTCGTATTACTAGATACGAGGACCCGAGTTCTTAAAATAGCTAAGAGGTAGAGTCAAAGAGCCTGTTGATAAAGTCAGTGACTATAAATGAGCAAAATAACGAAACATTCTCCATGACTCCTCTGACCACAAACTCTGGAAGTTTGCAGCCCGGATCTTCAGAGTATCAATATTCTCCAACCTAGTCCTTCTCTAATGAACTCTCTCAGGGCAGATCTGAGGATGAAGGAGCGCCTTTAGTAAAGAGTGCTTAAGTAAATTCACCTGCGAAGCAATAAGCAATAGTCGAGTCTCAAATTAAAATGATGCAGACTGTGGCTTAAAAATTAGAATAGAGTATTGAAGATAAAGCTGCATTAAGTGACCACCAGTAATTAGATAACAGCAAACTTATCGTGGATGTTCCTTAAATTAGTTAAGAAAAGCAATTGGCCATTGTCAATTAGAATGAAGACAAAGAGATTTCAAAGCATCAAAGAGTCAACGAAGAGGAGAAATCTCAAACATTTTAGTCAAAGGAGAAGGGAACTGAAAATTTACCTAAAGTATAATCTCCTCAATAACCTGAATCGCAGGATCCAAAGAGTGGATAAGATCTAGAAATGGTAGAGACTAGTGTAATTAATCCAAATTCTGAAAATAAGATAGATTAATCCATGGATTAGATAAAAGAGAATAAAACTTCAAACAAACCTCTATTGATTCAATAAGTTACAAATAAGCTGGGCTTTTGCTAAGAACTGGAACTGAAGAAGCAGCGAATGAATAAAATATTTCTAGTTTTGAGTTAGAATGCCGACTCAGATTAGCAAATGCTCTAAATAAATAGCTTTATGAGTCCTCAATTTTAGTATAATCAGCTACTCTCTCAGTAAAAGCACCAGAATAAGTTGAAATAGATACAGGAGAGCGTTTTTGCTTTTATAGATGAGAAATTCAGAGAGGTGCAAGAAGCGATGAAAGAAAACTCGAAAAGATAGCTTGAAATTTTCTAAGAGTCTCAAAAAATGCTTGCTATGTTAGATGAGACTCCAGAATGAATTGGTGGAGAAATAAACTTATTATAAACAATATGAGAAAGAGAGAGTGGAGGTCATAAATTGTGAAACCCTTTCTTTGTAAATAGTATTATTTATTAGTCCTTAATGAAATAACTTATTTTAAATGCTTTAACAATTTAAAGCTAAATTAATCTTCAAACCTTGAATACGAGCTATTCTGTTGCAAATTTATCTATGAATTTTTAAGTTTCCTTGAGATTGCCCTCAGTGACCTTAGTTCTGCAGGTTGGGCATATGCAGTTATTATAGAGCCATTTTTAAATGCACTCTGAGTGAAAGTAGTGGCTTTTACAAGGCATGAGGCTGAGCAGCCCTGAAGAGTGATCAATGTCTAGCAGGCAGATAGAACACATCAGGCTTTAAGAAGATGATGATGAGAGGTGCTCGCTTTAATTTTCAACGTCCTGGATTTGAATTTGAATTTGCTTGACTTCTATTTATTAGTCTTGAGCTTATTAGATATCCTACTGCTTTTCTTGCTCTTGCTGAATAGGCTAGCCAACTATCTTAGTTAGAGTACTGTAGTCAATAGCATTGAGTGACTCAATCAAATTCTATAATACAAAGTTTTAAAGCAAGCTTAAAATTTGAAAAGCAATATCTTACCTTAGAGGGTCTTTTGGGAGCGTCTTCCTTGTCTATTCTCTCAATTAGCTCGATCAGTGGTTGCCAACAGTACTTTAGGAAAGTGAGCAGCACGATTTAGATCACTCGCAAACTCAGTAAAATCAAACTCACCAGGGTCAGAGTGCTCAAATTATTGTCTCCTTCCTCTTCATGGGAGATTGAGAAATAAATACATTTATGAATTCATAGAAAGACTAAAAAATAAGAAGTTGATGGCAAACCCGATTATACACAAAAGCAATAGTACTCTATAGAAATGAATACATTAAGTTTAATCTTACCCCTCAATCAAATTCTGGAAGTATCTTAGCCTCCTTGTGTAAGCGCTTTTGAAAAGCTTATAAATCGAAACAAGCTAGATTCCCTAAGATATACCATTTATTGTACCAACAGATGACCATGCTACTCCAAAATTAATGAAGCTATTGTCGCTCTCTGCTTTTTCTTTGAGAGATTAAATTATTATAAGCAGTGAGATCACCACTCAATATAAAATTAATAGTGCTGTAATTTTATGCATGAATCTTTTTACTAGAGCGGTGTCTAGTAGTAAATTGAATATGGCCCTTGCAATTTCTGTGTACTTCTCTTCGTTTGTGAGCTGAATTACTTCCAAGGACTTCCTAAATCTCTAGGCCATGCTCAGCCCATTTATCTGTGAATCCTCTCTATAGGTATCACCAGTCCCTTGGAATCCCTAATCCTCCCCAAAGCCAATAGGGTAGTCTCTAGCGCCTGTCTGCTCAGGTCCTAGTGCAAAAATCTTAATAAAAATTATTGTTAACGCATCATCTTCGTCTTGAATGTTAAGACTACCAAAGTTGTTAGAGTTAGAGTTTGTAGCCTCCTCTACAAATCCCTCTTGCCTTGGCAGGTTTGCATCTTCTTATTCATCTTCGTTAATGTCTTCATAATTATTTTAAGACGAGATAACTTAAAGAGTATAAAAATGGGAATCATAGACGCTTAACTGCTAGAGTCCAAAAGAATCCCAAACACTTTTAGATTGGAGGTAATTATTTAGCATTTGGATTTCTACATCAGGAGACAATAGATTCTCCACGATCAGTGGTTCAGCCCTCATTGATTTTGAAGCTATGGACGTAGAATCCTGAAGAATTTGAGCATTCATTATTTCAAGATGGACTTGTTTAGTCTTTACAGTGAGTGGCTTTTCCAATGTTTGATTGCCAATGATTAATTCAATAGGGAGATTAGCTTCGATCATTCGGAGATATTTTATAGGGATAGTTGATTAGATATTATATTTTACTATATTATAAGTAATTATCCATAACATTTAAATTCAATTTTACCCCTGAGAGGGTGAATACTATGATTGGAAATGTTTATTAGGTCGATTTATGTTGATTTTATGTCTCATAATTTCATATTAGCCTTCTTTTCACCCCAGTCACAAGAGATAATGGTCTTTCATCACTAGAGGTGAGTTGAAGTGTGTTACTACTGAGCCTCTGGAAAAGGCAGAGTGAATTTAAGTGGTGTAGTTCAACTAAAAAGAATGTTGAAAGCTTCACCGATCTTCTCTCCGAAGCCATAGTGGTCGCCTTTCTTCTGCTTGTTAACGGCCGCATTGACTTTATCAATCACCTAGAAACCGTGCAGCACCACATTCTTGCCAGCCACGCGCACGAAGTTAACTCAAATAAGGAAAGTATGTGCAAAGTTGATGGGGTCAGCAATCTCAGCCACTCTAGCAGAGATTCTAGTGATCTCATCTCTCACGCCTGGGCAGGTGCCGAGCTCAAGCACAGCTTCTCCGATGAAGGCGCCAAAAGTCTTGAAGCCCTCAATGATTTAACCAAGGTCGTGAGCTGAGAACTGTTTCATCGATCTCTCGAAAGTCTTAATCATTCTAAGTAATAATTCAGTAATGAGTAATGAGTATTGAGGATATTAGAGAGAGAAATTATATATGGCATTCCCATGTCCTCAATATGGCAGGAGGAGATGTCCTTGATGTCCGCAGCCGCGAAACCCTTCAAAAATCCAGAGAGGAAGTCCATCATGTCCGAGCCAGCGTCAGCAACTATGGAGGATTAAAGTTCTATCTCAGGCTTGAATTGCTAAGCTTGTGTACAAATAAATTAATGAACTTCTATCGTTATTATGTGAGATGTCAAGAACAGCAAGTCCGAATAGGAGTGTAAATAGGAGATTTTTCATTTTATATTCAGCAAGTGGATTCCAAATTATAATATTATAAATAAATAAGCCTTTTTAAGTAAGCATTTCACTTTCTTTAGTCACAATCGTCATGAATACTAATTTAAAGTGTGAGTGAAATTATTATTTATCTTATTCAACTTAAAGGAGATAAATCCATAAGAAGAGCTAAGAATAAGAATCAAGGTCCTCCTAGTTCTCCGGTTCTCTAGTTGAACAAGTCCTACCAGACTTGATAAGAAACGTTGAATCCTGAGAAACCCTTCACACAATTAAAGTATATTAGACATAATGCGCTTCAAGAATAAATTATTGTAGGCTTGCTGAGCATAGCTGGGATTGAACTTGAGGAAGCCAAAAGGAATCTTGAGGTTTTGAGCCTTGAACCAGTTAAAGAAGCTATTCTATTGACAGGCAGTGTCGTTTGGTGGGCAAGTCTGAACTGCCTGTTGAGCTTGGTTGCATAACTCAGCAATAAGTTAAAAGAATAATTCAGCTGTAGAGGTTTAGAAGAAGAGATTGAGATTCATCAAGCTGTAGCAGACATGATCTACGTTCCTGGTATTTCTGCAGCAGTATGAGTCAGCTACTGAAGCCGTGGGATAGTATAGACAGTAGAGGCCTGGTAGATAATTTCCGTTGCTCAGTTAGAATGGCTGGACTCCTTGCAGCTACGACTGAGAACCTTGATTCTAGCCACCGTCTGTTGCCTAAAGTACGGGCCCTCCGGAATTAGAAATGGCCAAAGGAGGATTCAATACTGCATTTTAGGCCTGGCTATATGGATCAACTATTGACAAGTAGGAGTTTAAAAAGTTTATTGAATAGCTTAATGAGCCAGTAACTTGCTTGATCCAGTCAACGATTCCTTGCATGCCAGGAGGAACTGCAGTCTCACCACCTGTGAATTAAGACAACTACTACTGAGCTCCTTGGAGATTTCTTCTTGTGCCGCTGGGCAGTCCAAGCGAACCTTAATTGTTGAACCACTTTACCGCTATTCCTTGGTTTCCGAAGTAGAAAGTGTACCACTGTAAGATACAATTAGCATAAAAGCGTTTTATAAAATCGAATGTTTCAAAGAAGGGTTGATATATTCCTCTTTGCGATAAGTTAGCGATAACCTCAGGAGTAGTGAGATTATCATAATCATCCAACCAGAGATTAGTTGAGTTTATAGGCACCACAGTTTGGTTTGATGTAGCTGTTTCGTTCGTGATATTTGTTATTGTTTAGTTAGTAGCATTCGTGACATTTAGAGCACTGGCGTTTGCTACATTTGTCGCATTGCTAATAGTTTCATTAGTCGCATTTGTGGCATTAGCTACAGCAGCTTCAGTTGCATTAGTAGCATTTTGAATTGTCTGGTTGGTTTCATTAGCTACATTACTTGCATTAGATTATGAGAAAGATATAGCTATCAATGGTTATATTAAGATGGAACAACCACCGCAGCAGGAACAACAGTAGCGTTTGTTAGATTTCCAGCTGAGGCATTTCCACTAGCTGATTCGTTACCACCAGCAGCACTTATAAATTATTTCATGAATTTAAAGGTGTATAATCAGCAGCAGTTGCGTTGCTATTATTAGCAGGCACTGCTTGAAGCAGCCTCCTCAATCTGCCTCCAGTGCCTTGGAGGGTGCCTGTCTCCCCAACTAGAGTCTAGTTGTTAGGAAGTCTGTTCGTTGCATTCAGGTAGGCCTAATAGTTTAGTATCCAGTTTCTATAATCGGCAACTTGCCAGTTCAGAATGTTGGGGTTCTGTTGCCAAGTTTAGTAGAAGGCAGCCCAATCCACGGGAACTGAGAGAAATAGGGGAGGGCTTGGGGAAGCTAGGTTGCTTACGTTGCCCGAACTGCAATATTAATCTACCAGAGTTATCAAACTAGACCACGTAATATTCCCTATTCCAACCTACTGGTCAGTTGCTTGCATATTAAAGAGCATTCGGAAATTAATCTCAGAAAGTAATTGAATTGCATATAGAAGAGATCACGATAGGAACCTACGCGTTCTTGCAATCTAACGATGCCGACTCCGCTTTCGCATTTGGTAAATTAGTAGCCTCGGCCAGGGGAGAAATAGTCACAGCAAGCCAAGGGACCAGAACTGCCTCCAGTCTAGGTGTTATTATTCTGGCTCACCACATTAAAACTACTATAATAAATGAAGTAGTAGCTAACTTAAAATTAGCAGGTAGCTCAATGTTTTAATTGGCGAGAGAGTTGACTACATCATTAATGCTGATGTTAGTGTAGCACTCTCCGATGGGCGGCAGGGCGTAGAAGAATTCTAGGCGCTCGACATAGCGACCATACTAGTCCTGTCTATCGTAATAGAGCATGCCCTAGTCAGGCATATAAGTCGCCGTCACAAAGTATGTCGGAGTCACCTAAGTTGGACTGGCTTGCAGATTCGGACTTGTTTATAGTAAGAAAAAATGGACAACATAGATTTGGTTAATGTTTAATTAGATGGCTGTGACTCGTTGCCAGCAGAGGCATTAGTGCCATCGGATTGAGAGACAGCAGGGTTGATTAACAGCAGGCCCAGCCAGAGGATGAGGCTGCACTTGCTTAAGCTTGGCTTTAGATCCATAGGTTGCAATCTAAACCTCAAATAGCATTTGAAAAGCACAGTGTAAGTACTTATTGTTTAGGAGTCGATGTTGTTTTAATATCTTAAAATAATAATTTCGAAGTGTTAAATTGGTAACTACTTATATCCGCTTCTAATTAAATTAGAAACACTTTTTATATCTTTGTCTTCCTTAATCGCTCCATCAAATTCTACTAATTGTAGATTGAGATAGAAAAATTTTCAGGTTTCTAAAATAAAAGCAAGTTAATCATCATACATAATTTTCATATTACAGTATTTAAGATTGAATTAGAAGCTTATAGATTAGCTGAGAGTGGAATTTAATAATCAGTGATAAGGATTATATTCGTGGAATGTGAAGTAGATATCCGAAGAAATAAAGAAAAGGAGAATCTGAAATGTGTTTGGGAGGTTATAGGAGAGGCGAAAGGGGAGGAGGTCAGAGTAGCCAACTTGCCCGAGTGGTTTAAGGGGGTGGACTTAAGATCCACTGGGCGAAAGTCCGCGTGAGTTCGAACCTCACAGTTGGCACTACTTTTGCCCACCTATCACAAACCATATTTCTTCAACTATCTTACCTTAATTATATTAAATGTAGTATGTAATAATATTAATCTTGCTTTGCATAGCAACATTTTTAGCAGTCTTCTTTTATGGCAATTAGGTCTAATGAGTTTTGTCAAAGGTTTTGATATAGTTTTAAATGTGTCTTCAGTATAGAAGAAAATTCAATTAAAATCAATTTTTAGTTGTCAAAAATAAGGGGAGAGGTAATTATGCAGACAAATAAGTAAAAATTAACACTCGATTTGCAGTTTGCAAAATAGAAGTAAAGCTTATTTAACTCTTATTTTTCTAAGTTTATACAAGGTGGAGATTTGCAGTGCTATATAAATTACAAACTGTTATAAGTTCCTAAAACGAAATCTAATTCCTTATAAATCATTTAAAACTCTTTCCTTTATCCAAAGTGTCTAATTTTTTAAAAGGGGAAAGACTTTTTTATGCATTCTTTCATTTAATCTCGTGTTTTAATTAAAATATTTATTTATATTTTTGAAATATTTCTATTTTATATTAAGTATAATCCTGCAGGTGTGAAGTTCTAGATAGTATGTTTTAAGAGCGATCGGTAAATTCTGATTACCTCTTTATAATTTATCAACAGTCAATTAAATCTCACACTTTATTGTTAGTGGTAATAATTTCCTTCTCAACCAAATTTTTCTTTATACTTATAATCTTTATTGCTATAACAAAATAACTATAAGTAATAAAAAAAGTGAAATAAGTTTAGAGAACATTATAAAATAAATCAAAATTATGTTAAATAAAAGCTGAAATTATTCCAAATTTTAAACAAATGGCTGTTTAAAAGGAGTATGTTATTTCGAAGAAAAAATTTTAATTTTTCTTTTATAATCTTAATATACAAATTTCAAAATGAAAATTATCATCAAGACCCTCCAGGGTAAGCAGCTTCCTCTTGAAGTCAACGAGACAGATACCGTAAGTAAACCTACCTCTCGCAATCTCAGTTCCTATTCACCTCTATACTGGGGTTTCAGGATTACTCCTGAGGCTTGGATTTACCACAATTGCAAACCTATGATAGTAGCAAATGTTAAACTTCGATGTTGTAGATTCGTCAGGTAAAGGAAAAGATCGAGGTGGAGCACAAGATGCAAGCAGATCTCATGAAGCTGATCGCATACGGTAAAGTCATGGATGATGATAACAAGACCCTTGAGGGCTACTCCATCAAGGAGGGAGATTTCCTCGTTGTCATGATCTCAAAGGTAAGACACAGAAGAAGAAGCACTATAAAGTGATAAAGAGGAAAGAGGGGAAATGGAAGTGAGTGAATCTAACTGCGATCATTCTGATATGATGATCGTTAGAATATAGAGAAGCCACTTGCCATTACCCCTTATCTTCAAGGGAATTGAAGTCTGACCAATTTTATAGGCAAAGCCAGCAGCTAAGAAGGAAGATGTCAAGATGGAAGAACCCGTTGCCCAACAGCCAGCTGCTCAATAACAACCCGCCGCTCAGCAGCAACCTCAGCCAGCAGCTCAACAGCAGCCCGCTGCAGCTCAAAACGCTGCAGGACAGAATCTTACCCCAGAGCAAGAGGGTCAAATCAGTGAGCTCATTATGATCTCAGGAAAGCCCAGAGACCAGTGCATCCTTGCTCTGAGAGCAGCATTCGGAAACCCAGATCGCGCATTTGAGTACTTGATGTCAGGAGTGAACCTAGCAGCTGTCTAAAACTAATTGGCCGGTGCCGGCGCAGGTGCAGGAGCAGGTGCTGAGGCAGGCTTCGATGAAGGTGATGACTATGGTGATGAGGAGGGATCCGCAGATATGGGAATGGGAGGAAACCCTTTCGCAGCTCTTGCTTCTAACCCTAACTTCAATATCATCAGACAGAGAATTCTACAGGACCCTCAGTTCTATTAGCAGTTCCTCTCGCAACTACAGCAGAGTCAACCTCAGCTATTCGCTATGATCCAACAAAACCCCGCAGCTTTCATGAACTTGCTCTTATCTGGAGACCCAAGCGCTGGCCTACCCATGGGAGGCGGTTTCGGCGGAGCTGGAGCAGGTGCAGGAGCTGGAATGGGAGGTGCTGGTGGCAATCAACCCGGCGTCTTGAGAGTGACCCAAGAAGAGATGGAGGCCATCAACCGTCTGACTCAGCTCGGTTTCCCCAAGCACAAGGCTGCTGAGGCCTATTTCGCCTGTGATAAGAACGAAGAGTTCGCAGCAAACTACCTCTTCGAGACTGGTTTCGAAGATGACGAGGCCGCTCTTCAGGAGTCTATTGTAGCTTCAAGTCAGCCAGCAGCAGCTCAGCAGTAGCCACCTGCCGATCAGCAGCAACCTCCCAACAACGAGGGTGGAAACCAGGGAGGAAACCCAGGTGATAATAACGGTGGAAACGAAGGTGGAAACAATGGTGGAAACGGTGGTGGAGATGACGACTCCAGTCTTATTTGAGGAGCGCAGATCACTTTGTGAATTAAGGAGCTGAGAAGAGAGAACTCAGTACAGCATACATAGTTCAAAGTATTTGTGAAAGAGCTTTGGTAGAGATTATATATGGAAGATAATGAGTATATGTGTATGTGTGAGGTATTTGAGTTCTTATAAGGAAAGCGCTTAAAGTATAAAGTTTGTTTCATAACAAGGCGTTAAATTCATATTAATTATTATAGTAGTTCTACTTATACCAACATTAAATAACCATTGAGATACCTACCTTTTTGTTATAATATAGAAAAATATTTTTGCTAGTCATAAAATTAAGGGAGGACGAGAACATTGGTATATTCTTAGCGATGCAGATTTATTCGAGAGTTATATTGAGAGTGATTACTGCTCTGTTTAGTTCGCCAAAACTTATTAAAAAAGAAAATTTAGATAAGATTATAAATTCCTTCAAATGGAGAAAAAATAGTGTTAAGAGCTTGAGATAATAGTGAATGGAGAGAAAGAGAATAGGGCTTAAGCATTTTCTTTTAAATAGTAATTAACACTTGAAAATCTATGAATACTTATTTTTGTAGGAGAGAAAGAGAGAGTATACTTGGAACGAGTTTTATGTTTTCTCATATCCAAGTTTCTCTTTTCTCGTTAAGTTGATTTTAAGTATCTAGTCGAGATTATTATAAAGTATGGTGAATTTTGTGAGTGACTTAGCTTGCTTACACTAATCAAACATTTTTACAATTAGTTGAACAGACATGTTCATTATCATTTCTGTATCTGTTGTTTTCAGAATATGGCACAGCATGCCTTGTTGGATGCCCTCGCACTCATGTCAGTATTGTACTTTTTGAAAGGGTGATAAATAAAATAAATCCATATTACCACCAGTTATCATTAAGTAAATGAAGTTATTGAATAAAATTTATAATTACAGATTACTCTTCTTCTTTACAATAAATTAATAATCATGAAAAAGCAGGAACTCAAGAGACTTATATCTCTCAAAAGTTAACACTAAAACGCTGATAGGGAAGAATCCCCCAACTGGTTGGAAAAAGAGCAACTCTCGGTTAATCTAGGACTCAAGTAGAAACATAAGAACGGGAAATAAAATAGTAAGAGAACGCATGTATGTTTTTAATGGTGTCTTAGGATATTTGTAAGACGAGTCTCAAGGAGGTTACACCTACGGGCTTAACCAAAGCTCAACGAATCTTAATGTGTCTAATTCCTAGTCATAAAATTTCTATGGGAAATTGGCTTCAGATAATTAGACGCCTTACTCCTCCACAGTTCAGTCTAAAGTCTTTGTAAAAGGGCAGATGAAGTAGAGTTAGTTGCCTCGTGTTGGCACCATGAATTATAATCAGTCGGAATCTCCTCTGAGGGAATATACAAACTAAGAAATGGAAAGCCCTTAAAGAGGAACGAGAGGTTAGTACGGCCAAGGAATGGGCAAGTCCACTACTTAGAGTAGGAATTTACTGAATCAATCGATTGAGATGAAATAAAGAGCAAGTGGTTCGAGGTCTTTTGTCTCACTCAGAAGGTCTAGTCTTGAATTGAAACTTTTATCTCTTTTCTATTATGAAAATGTTTTAGTCAGACAGCCATTAGCAGGAATATGAATTCCTCTTCTGCTTATGATAACAATCAAGCACAAACCAGTAAGGGAGCATTTCAATTTAAAACTCATCATTATATTTAGGATCAATCCATGATGGATATGCCAGCACTGTGCTCTCAAGTATAAATG
Organism: Tetmemena sp. SeJ-2015; assembly: GCA_027382625.1. Taxonomy (NCBI): domain Eukaryota; phylum Ciliophora; class Spirotrichea; order Sporadotrichida; family Oxytrichidae; genus Tetmemena; species Tetmemena sp. SeJ-2015. The sequence continues at coordinate 11,028 of JAJKFJ010023933.1, read as the reverse complement.
CTCAGAATAATATAAACATAAGGCAAAGAGGGAAATTAGAAGGGCAGATGACAGTTTAAGTCTCTTAGCAATAGTTCTACCTGTAAAAATAAAAATAGAACCAATCCTCCAGGAATAAAACTACTACAAGAATGTTGAGAAACCTAAATGAGTCCTCAATTAATCAGGAATAGATTCTAAGTGATAGCAATATTACTTAGAACAAGGCATAGGTGAAATATATGAACTAGAGAGCTAAGAATTTATAAGGCTAAGAATAGAATACTATACTCCCTGCGAGTGTCTCAAAAAGCATATCGAGAAATACTCTTCTAGGTGGATTTAAAAAGAAGCTGCAATTGGGAAATGAGAACGGCCAATCTCCAGTCAACAATTATGATCCATATGCGATGTCCAATAAGACTAGCAAATAATTTCTGCCTCACAACAGATCGGTGATTGATTACAAAGAATCCTCTATGGATAGATCAGGTACAGCAGGTCCAACTAATCACAATCAGTCCTATCTTAACTTTTCAAACGCGAATGTATACTCTCCAAAGATCTTTCAATCTCAAGGCCCCGAGTTAGACTCTTAGCAATCCATATATTTCTCAACTTTCAATCACAATGGCCAAAATAGGTACAAAACGAAGGAAAGCCTCTCTAATCTGACTAGAGATTCGAACTGTGATATACAGAGCACTCTTCATAAGCTCCACTAAATGGACAATAAGAATTCGCTTCCAGGCCTTGAAATTAAGCAAGATTGCTCCATAATGTTGACGCAAGCTAACAGAGATATCAAGAGTTTGAACTATAAGCTTCTAAGAATTGTGTCAAATAATGACTAGCATATCAACGTCCAGCCTCTTAGTAAAGCATTATATTTTGATGATGTTGATGATCATCAAAAATAATTTTCTTAGGACAAGTAACATTGAGATAATTGAGAACACGCACATTTACTGCAAGTCAAACATCAAAGGCTACATGCTTCCAGCCAAATTTTCCTTCGCTTTCAAAGTTATTGACTCGAAGCTAACTGTGCCAAATGGAAAGAGAAAGCAACTTCCAGAGCTAAAAGTTTGGATGAGCACGCACTACAAAGAACCGAATGAAGATCATCATGATAAGTTCTACTAAAATGTAAGTGCCCCTTTTTCCTTTTAAGAACTCCTTTTAGAAAAGAATATTCTCGTTTGGACAGGCACCACAGAACAAAGAATAGTTTAGGAACTAGCCAGAGATGCTTTACTTCTCTATTTACTGCTCTACAGGGTGCAGTATCTCACTCTATATCGGCTTCCCTCAAGATCCAAATGTGCAGTAGATAGTCATTCCTAAAAAATAGCCAGGAAGTGTTGTGTAGAATGATCAGCAAGTGATTTAATTTTTCTATGAATTAAAGTGAAACCTAATGTGGATCCAGCTGAGGCCAATTTGGAAGACTCAGCATTAAACGAGAGCATTGTTATGAAACCTTAGAAACGAGATATCAGAGAGATAGAGCAGTCTCTTCAAGGTATGCACTAGATAGAGAGGATTGAGTTTAATTGGTATTTTAGAGCACTATGAAGCTTACATGAGAAAATAATATGGGAGAGCAAATGCATCTACCAATATCTTATTTATTGATTCAATATGTTCGATGGCGAAGAAGAAGTAGGAGGAGCCAGTGTGAGCTTGACCAGGAACTTTATCAGCCAAAATAAATCCATGCTCTCAGATTGGAATACTCTTCAAGACGAGAAGAGATAGTAGTTTTACATTAATTGTGATTAAATAGATTTTGCTTAATTATCTTAGATATCAAGCGATGGAGAGCCAAAACAGAGTAATCTACGCTTAACTTAGAAAAGAGGAGATAGAGAATGAAAAGAGAAAGCAAAACTACTTCAAACTCTATAGATGGGATTTCATCAAACTGAGAGTAAGTAAATCTAAGCTATATTTTTAATATTCTTTTTTTCTATTTCTCAGAATATACTGTTTATCAATATTTTAATTAGAGAGAGGAGTTAATTAAGCAAGTGATTGAGCAGAATAAACTCAAGAGCAGGAAACAAGAATGGGCTATGCTCATTTAAGCTCAGTTCATGGTGCGAACCATATTCAAATGCTTTGACGATCACAGAAGCGAGATAATCAGACAACAGAGGGCAGAGCTCACAGTCAGAAAATTCAAAAGACTCATGCGCAAGTTCCTGAAACGCAAAGGGAAAAATTAGATAGAGAGACAGATCAAAACTTCTCAGCAAGTTTATTTTACCTTTCATCTTGAATAAAATTTTTCAAAAGTTTTCACCTACACTCATAGTATGATGATAACTCAACTTGAAGAGAGAGCAAAGGATTAAGTTCTAAGCTTTCTCTAACAGAGTTCTCAAAAATTCTATTTGAAGCAGCGGTTCCTCAACTACTCGCAGAGAATTATCCTCATTCAGCAGAAATACAGGACTAAGAGGTTGATAATTTCGAACAGACTTAACTTCTTAATCCTTTTAAATTTCTATATTGTTGCTTATTTTTATTATTTAATCACCTACTTTGAAAAGGAGAAGAGTGCGATTTAGAACCAATTAATTTTGAAGAAAAACAAAAAAGCTAAGGTTATTGGCAAGAAACTTGCCTCAATCGACATCCTATTTTTTTTATTTTAATTTAAATTGACAACAAGGTGAGGAACACAGTTCTGAAATTGTTCATTAAGAGATAGATGAATGACTTCCTAGTGCGTTACATAAATTGGCGGTCTTATATGTACGGGCTCTCAGAGGCTGAGACCCACCAGCAAATTGAGCCAAAGCAAGACATGATAAACTCTCTCTCGAAGATCATCACAAAGAATACTTAAGACTTGCTGGATGAAATAAACTCTCTCAAGATCAATACCTCAGTTAACACTCTTGCCAATAACTATAAAGCAATTAAGAAATTATAATTACAATAATTTAACTATCAAACACAGAGAGGGATAGTTGGATTTGGAGTGAGAGATAAGAGAGCTGACAGCTCAGTAGGCAATACCACCTCAAACAGAGAGAAGATTAAAAACGGTATGTAGAATTTGTCAAGCAATAACTTAGTTCCACCTCATGGGAATCAAACCAAGGGAGATGTATCTACTCGGAGCCCTCACAGCTAATCAGGTGTCACCGAAAATAGATTGAGCTTTATGATAATTCAAATGAATGAATAGAATATAAATGAATGACTAAGGAAAGGTAAGCTATGGTGGAGTTCATGAAAATACAACAGAACAGTAAGACCTCTTTGGTAGACTTTGACGAGCAGGAAGTTATGCCTCGCTTCTTATGCGTACCTAAGAAAGAGTTGATGGTTAGAATGATCCTGAGGAGCTCGCAAAAGGATGCAATGGTGGAGCTCGTTAACTTCTGACTTTGATAATTGATATATTATAATGATTATCAATGACACTACTACCCTTAATTTCTGCAATCATTAATTTAACTTATTCCTCTAAAACATATTGTTGGAGAGGATTTGATGAGAGAGAACACAAAATACAATTATTAAGAGATTTTTAATAGTTAAGAGAGGAAATTGTTAAACTGTCACAAAATAGAGTTAATTTATAATAGAGCAGACAATAAATTAACATGGAGGAACGCAAAATACCTTAAATAAAGCCAAAGGTTAAAACAATTTAGAGAAAAAACTTAGACAAATTTATCCAATAAAAGTAATCTTTTATGCTTTGATGACTTGAGTATAAAATTTGGAGAATTTGTTGTTATTAGATTTAAGATTTAATTACTCTTTTTAAAGTGTTCCTAAATTTTACTTTTCAAAAAAGCTATAAATAATAATTTAAAAGCCAACACCTGGTGCTCAAAATAATCGTTAGATATTGTTGAACGACTCAGATCAGGGCTTCACTTCGCTGTCTAACAGAGACACACCTGGAGACGGAGACGAGAATAAATCAGAGGACTTTTGCTAATCTAACCCTAACACCCCTGGGGCAAAGGAAAATCCAAGAAGTAAGTTCACTAAACCCACCATCATGTAATATTAAAACGGAAATAAGTGTGGAATTAAATAAGGAGATAATATGAGAAGAATTCAATTTATCTACTTAGTATTGCAACAATAAAATGGATAAATGAAATTCCAATCCTCAATGTTTTAGGAATAGAGTCGAACTTATAATTCCTGTATCATTTAAATCATATAGTTGGTTATATAAAAAGTTAAAAGTTTATACTGGGAGATATTGCTTAATTGACTCAGAACTCATTTAACACTCCTTTATAGGGAAAGTGAAAGCGAAAAAAACTATTTATATCCATATTTCTCTGCGAATCATTTATCGAATTAATTTAGGATGAATTCTAAACTTATACCTCTTTAGGAAGCTGAAGCCATTTATATAAATCAAAGCTGAGGTGCCTTGCAAGTAAACTGAAGAACCAGTGGACAAAGCTAAACATAAAATTGACAATGCACTTCTCAACGAGCAGAGCCTATAATATAAATTCAATCATCAGGAGTTTAGATCAGGTGACTCTAATCCAGTAGTCTATAATAGATACTCAACCTAGTTTGGCCAGTAGAATCAAGTCTATCAAAACAGCGCCTATCAACTTTTAAAATCAGAAGCGAACCCGATGACTCTTCTCGTCAACGTTAAAGAGTTATCTTATCTTAATTTCTTATACTTGTCAAAGAGTTGATATCAATTGAGCCGGGCAAAGGATCTTCGCCTGGATCTATAGTGCTTCCTTATTATACTCCAAACGACGAAAATGATAAGACTCTTGTGTTTGAGTCTCGCTTTGAGAGTGGTAATTTAGCCATGGCTTTTAAATTGAGTGACTCAGAATACAATCTCGTACTTTCTAACGACATTAACACTAAGGGGCATACTTAATGTAAATTTTAGAAAATTTCATTATCTACTTAGGGTTTTTCTTTCGAGTTACCAACATCAAGAAAGATATGGCGGTCAAATTCAACATTCTGAATCACACTAAACCAGACTCCCTTTTCAATGAAGGAATGAAAGTACTCGTCTACTCTGAGCAAATTTTTGAAATACTTATGATGACTAGAGTCACTAATAATTTAATCCACCTTCTTGTCAAACTAAACTTGCTATATAGGATGCAGTAGGAAGATCTCGCTACTTCTATACTTTGACTTTCACTTATGACTTCAAGCACGAGGAGGACACTATCTTCTTTGCTTACTCCTATCCCTACACATACTCAGACCTCGTGGATGATTTAACTGGCTATGAAAGAGACCACCTTAAGAACGAATACATCAGTAGAAACGTTCTTTGTCGGACCATCGCTGGAAATAAGTGCGAGTATCTAACAATCACAGCTAAGAATCATCCTGATGTAAGTAAATTGTGTTCTTGGATAGAGTTATGATGGCTGATGATAACTTGTAGTAAAAGCAAGAGAGGAAGGGAGTATTTCTAAGCTCAAGGATACATCCAGGTGAGAGTAACGCAAGTTGGATGATGAAGGGCATTTTGGATTTCTTAGTAAGCTAAGCACCAGAAGCTAGAGTGCTAAGGGAAAAGTTTGTCTTCAAGATAGTTCCTATGCTCAATCCTGATGGAGTTATAAATGGCAACTATAGATGCTCTTTCTTTTATAGACTTAGTTTCAATACTTTGAGAATGCAATTTATCAATGACATATCTCAACAGACGATGGAAGACTACATCGAAACTTCTGTTTCCTGAAGTCTTTGAAACTAAGAAATTGTGTAAGCAGTTTCAAAAAGAGAGATAGATCGTGCTCTACTGTGATTTGCATGGACATAGTAGAAATAAAGACATATTCATCTATGGTAATAACTACTCAGAGAATCCTGAATCTACTCGTCTCTTCCCTTTCATCATGTCGAATATCATAGACTTATTTGGTGGAATTATCATTATAAAGATAGTAGTAGATAGCTTTTCATTTGACGCTTCAAGATTTAGCATCCACAAGTCTAAAGAGGGATCCATATATCATAACTTTCATCACTGAGCACTTCATGGAGTCAGGAAAGAAACTGATGCTTGCTTTATTGATCTACTGTGATGTTGATGTTCCAAAGGCTCTTAAAGAACTCACCTCTACTAAGTCAAAGAAAAAGAAGGAAACTAAGGATCAAACTACATAAGCTGATTATAGCTAGCTGTTGCTTGAAATCTCGCCTGAGTTAAAAGAGTATACCCGTAAAGGATTAATTGCAGAACTCATGGGCAACAAGAATCTACTCTTTATAATCTATACCACCTGTAAACGTGGATAAGTTTTTAATCTTTATCATATAAGATCTGATCTGAAGCTCCGAATTTAGAGAGCGACCCTAGTGAAGACAATATGGAGGAAGATAATAATTCAAGGCTATATCTTGATCATGCCTATCAAAATCAACGCATCAAAGAAGAAAACCACATAGAATTCCAATATATAATGAGACAACTTCCTGTGAGAAAGTAGTTCAAGCAAGAAGAAGGCAAGGATCAGAAGTAGTAAACTTAGGCCAAGAAATCTCCTACTAAGAAGATAAACCATGGAGGATCTTTCTTCGATAGAGTAAGACTTCCTAAGAGCTATGGCATGAGAAGAGTCGAGATGGTAGATGCCTGGACTCAAACTAGCAACAGAGGCACTGATGATGATGAGGCCAAAAACAAAGACGAAGGCATCCAAGCACAGGCCAGAGATCTGTATTAAGAGTAGTATGATCGATCCATACCAAATATTATTGCCTCTCAATCAGTGATAGTTCAAAATCCTAATAAGAACCGAATTTTAGTCCCAAGTAGTCAAAAGCGTTAAAGTCTCAGTCCTAATAAGAATGAGTTTACAGCGATTAGAGACAGAATGCAAGCCATGCAGATCATAAATTAATACATCAAGGATTCTCACATGACTGGAGGAGGAGCAGCTGGAGTTACTAAAGCCGGTGGAAATATGAGCATGGCTTAAGGCGCTCCAGGACTAGTGAGCGCACCAGGTGGAATCCATTTCAACAACGACCCTTACAATTTCTTCTTACAGTAGTAGCAGCAACAATAGCAGTACTACTCTCCAGAGAAAAATCAGTAACTTTTCAATAGCAGCAACAACCATGCTTACAATACAGAGAAAAAGCCTTCTGTAATTAACTAGCTTTTATAATATCGAGTTATAGAAATATAATCTTTAGCTCTAGATGAATAGACCACATGTTATGGACGACTCAGTATTAATTCATAAGCGTCAAAGCTCCAACAATCCCCAGCATTACTATTTCGACTCTAATTCATAACAACTCGGTCAGCCAAACACAGTAATTCTCTAATAGATTTAGATGACTAGAGGTCAATCAGATAACAGCAGTACTCTAAATTAAGCTTCAAATCTTGCTAATGGCAGTCCCAACCTTGCACCCTTAACTTAAGCGAACTAGAGAACTCTAGAGTTCAATAAAGAGCTGGCAGCCCTAAACTCACTCAGCTAACAGCAAGCTTACATCAACAACCAGTAAACTAATAGATTGCCAGTCGCTGCTAACGCTGGCTAGCCACATCAAACTCAGAACTCAAGCATCAATAATTCACAAAATGCCACCCAAAACATCAATTTGAAGTATAGTAATAATTATTTAGAGAATAGAATGCTATAATTTGCGATCTCTAAGCGGAAATACTTACCTCAGATCTATGAAGCAACGCCCAGAAGAATATAACGGGCCAGTGGGAGGTACCCGCCTTCCTCTATAGGGTTCATTAGGAATGGCAGGTGGTCATTCTGTATTATCTCACAACACTATCAATAATAACCTCTCCCTTTAGAACTAATCTCAGTAGCAAAAGAATCAGAATGGCTCAGCCTTCAATCAGCACATTATGATACTTACTATAACAGAGCCTTTATTTATTATGTAGACTGGAAATGGGAACAGCAGAGCCACAACTCTTCCTTAGTTGAACAATGACTCAATGCAGAAATCTCAATCCATTAAGTAAAATAAGTCACAAAGTTTCTATGAGGGAATCAAGGCTCAAAACTCCTTCAAGCAAGGCCAATCTGTCATGCCAAGTTTTAAAAATGATTACAAAACAAACAACGTCCACAACAATAGTAACCTGGGGGATGACTAATTTTTCAACTCATCATTTGCAAAGGGCAATTATTCATAGTTCTTAACTTTAATTATAAGGATATGAATCCAGATAAATGTCTCTCCTCTTCCATTCGAGAGCATGCCACACTATTCCTTCAAAATAAAGCCTACTATGATAGTAGGCGTTCCGTCTAAGACATCTGCTAAATAACTTAGCAATTCTCAGCTTCACAACAGTAACAGTAACAATAACACCACCCTCTCAAATGCTAACACCGGAAATAACAATGAGACCAAGCGCATGTATTCTTCACAGCCAAATGAAGAATTCACACCTAAGTCTACCTAACAGAATACACACAACTAAGAACAGCTAAGTGGTATATCCTAGAAGTGGAACTCTAAGAACAGAGCTCATCACAATCTCAATACAGGAGGGGCCATTAGTGCTGGAGGAAGTTAGATTCTAGGTATGACTATGTTATAATATATTATAGAATATATTTACTCACACCTCCTCAGGTAACATCATGAACAACAGTTTCAGTCAAGGATCCACTTAGGGTGGAATAGTCTCTTCAAGTCTCAATAATTAGACAGTCCATTCACTCTAAGGGAATTCAAGCAGTGGCCTCGGCTATTAGAATAAGATTCTTTCTTCTTAGCCAGTTAGCAGCCTTGTAACTGGAGGAGCTTCCACCCTCCAAGTCAACTTACCAAACTCACAATCTCAAAACCAGGCTAGTACTCTACAACACAGAGAGCAGACCATTATTTAGTCTTCTCAAATGGCTGTTTAAGCACTGTAGTAATAGCAGCAGTTAGGAATAATCAGCAAGAAACAGAGGAAGCCTTCAGAGTCTCTTGGGGCCACAGCATCTAATCAGCCACGAGCTAATAACTAGCATGAGGAAGCTTAAATAATTTTTATGATGTTTACAAGTTTAAATTAGAGGGTTCTTCAAGCAGCTACAATAATCCGAATTCGAATAACGGCGCTAACAACAATGTGACATCGAAATCCTTTATTCAGAGCAGCAATACTGTTAACCTTTTCCTGGGTGGAACTTCTGCTTCTTTAGGAGGCCAGGCATTAAAAGGGAAGCCGAAGCCGCAAAATGCCCAACAGGCCGCAGCCTATAGAAAGAATAAGCTTTGAATAACTAACTCTAAGTGAAAGTATATTCTATTATTATAGCCCGTTTTTAACCTACGTCTAAAAATATTCACCACCAAATATTTTCTCACTCCTAATTCTAGCTTCACCCTTTCTAATAAATTTGTCTTTTCTCTTTTAAGTTTTAACTTTCCATGATAAAACGCCACTTACATAGTCTGCGGAAAATTTCCAGTCTATTTTCCGCCATAAAAATCTTTCATAATAAAGTTCATCCTCCAGCATATTCTTTTCTCAATGAGATTATAACCTCTTTAATAAGATTTGAACTTCACAAAATTTATAAGGTGAAACTTTCCAAAGTGAAGGGCGACTCTATTTCAACTGCCTGGTAGGAGTAATCGAAGAAATTATAAATATTTTTAAAAATTAATCTCTAATATCAAGTAATTAATGTCACAGGCGACAACAACTCGACTAAACGAAGCTCAATTTGACATGGAGAAAAAGCTCACGCAACCTGCTTCACTTGAAGAGCAGCCTCAATTCCGTAATGACAAGGTCTCGAATGCGAAGCTGCTAGACTTTGGCAAGAGCTATAGGAGAGAAGGGAAAAATGAGAACGCAGTAGCAGGTAATTTCAAAGGAAGGCTCATAAATGGTGTAGGAAAGGAAGGAGCTGCAGAGGACTCTCACCCTGCTCATAATTAGAAGGAGGGCGTGATAGTGTCAATTAACGGTGTGCAATATGAGGATGACCTAACTGACTCCGAGGAGGAGAGATTCTATTCAGTTCGAGGATCCTCCTATCTTAGGAAAGCTAATGATAATAATGCATTCGTTTATATAATGAATTATGATGAGGCGATGAAGAATATATCCAGGGGAAGTGAGGAGGGATCTCTATGCTGCTCTGATGATGATCAGGAAACAGTGAGAAAATATCAGGTTAACAATATTCATCGAGTTAACTAAAATACAAACACAGATTACTACCTCAACGCCAATAGCTCAATCCTAGCTCCATAGAACGTCTAACTTACATTCAAGGATTTATAATCACTCTTTATATAGTTTAAAGTTCATCATACTAGGATCCTTCTAATGAAGCCAATGGTAGAGAAGGAGAGAATGTTGTAGAGGACAACGAGTAAAAGAGGAATGATGATTTTTATAGATAGAGGATAGAAATATATTGTTTTGAAAACTATTTTTCTATAGAGGACTGCTCTGAATCATCCTTAATCCCCATTACCAACAAGAAATATACAAAAGCCGCAGCTTAGGACCATGCTATCCTCTATAAACGAACAGCGTTAGCCCAAGCTTCATTACTTGTAAAATATGGAGCACTTATTTTAAATGATCTCCATCTAATTCAGATACAGTTGAGTGAGGTATCTAAAATTACAAAAGCAAGTACTTCAACTCAAAAATCAAGTGATCAATAGAGCTCCAAGTCTCAAAGGCAAAACTAGCAACACCAAGCTGATATCGAAAGTTCGAGAAGTCAAACAAGCTAGAAAAGGAATCGCTAAAATCCTTAAAAGAAATATGATGTCTCAGAAGAAGAGTAGGAGGAGTAGATGATAACTTAGCTAGTGAGTGGAAGGGGAGTGACTAAGCTCCATAGAGAACCAAGTTCAAAGATAGAGCAGAAGAACAGCATCCAGGATGCAAGCTAGAATGTTAATGATTCCCTCCAAAACAGCAGTAATATTATAAGTTTAGGATTGATTTTCAAAATTTTAATAAGCTTATTCAATTACACAGTTTAACTCTATCAACTTAAGTTGAAACCCCTTACTAATTGCGCAGATCATATAAGCTTCTCATTTGAAATA
>JAJKFJ010023932.1:0-28977 GCA_027382625.1 Tetmemena sp. SeJ-2015 | reverse complement strand
TAGGATGGATCATGTAGTTATTTTTGAGTAATTTCGCGTTTGACTCGCATGATTATAAGTATTAATAAAGAAATTAATTATACACAACTTATTTTCACTTTCTTATCATATTATGGGGTTTTGATTGTGAGAGTTTCCTATCAGGTACCTCAAGATAATAAAAAGTAAAAACTAAGTTAAAATAGAGAAGAAAAAAATCTTTTTACCGATGAATTTAAGAACTTGATAAACGCAAACAACAAATATAATCTCAATATTCAGAAGTTAGTCCACTCTAATCAAGGAAGACAGATAATGCCAAGATGAAGGCTGATGACAAGAATAAACTGATGGAGCAAGATCTATATATTCGTCAAGATGGCTGGTGACTACAAACGATACAATCGTTAAGATACTGTGATTAAGGTTGGCATGCTCCACCATTTAATATAAACAGCTATATATATATATAATTGCATAAAATGTTAAAAGTCAAATCATCAGGTTTTCATAACCCCAATTCTTTTTTCCTATTCTACCAATTTTTAAATTAGATTCGATGATATATTTTTTATGAATTATGATATGATAAAACAAAAAGGTTGAAAATAAAAACAAGAAGAGATTATTTATCTTTTTAGCATTGCATCTTAAAATAATAGCTTTAGAAGGCTTGCATTAATATATTTATTCTCGTGATGATTTGATAAGCAAATTCATTCGTTTAAGCTTTCAAAATATTTTAAGAGAAAATCAAACTTTAAATTAACTTTGATGAATAAAACCTCATCGAAAAGAGACTATTGTGGAAGCCGTCTCCATTCATGATTGAATGAGGCAAAATACTAAAAGGCAGTAAAAATATTATACAGACATTAGAAATTTATGAAATAATTTTAGTTTGTCTTAATCTTTCCTTCGCTCAATTTAATTAAAAATCAAATATTGGGATAAAAAGAAAGGGAAAGTTGCAACTTAAAGGCAGTTGAAATGGCTAATTCACTTCCTGTTTGCGGCTTTTTGGATAGCTAATCTAATTAATATGGCTTTCCTCTTAAATCATTTCCACAGTACACCATAGGAGAGAAAAAAATATTATAGCAAACATTTAATATCGTGACTACTCTTTTACGACAGTTCGTACCACACATAAATGTGAGTTAAGGTCTTCTTAACAGAGAATCAGGATGTAAGTTCTTATAATTTTTGCCTAATATAATGATATAAATAATATTTAAATCAGAGTCCCTTCGCCTGCTTAAGCAATAACTTAATTATCTTTTCTATAAAGTCTTGCCTCTAATAAATATCTGCAATTACATTTTCCTTTTACTTCTATATTTCTTCTTTTAAGTTTTTGAACTTTTTATCTTAGATATATTTCTCATATAATAGGAGCTTTATATGCATTTTTATTTTCATTAAATTCATTAAATAATCAAGGGCTAGATGAATATTTAATAACTTTAAGTATAAAAATTAAGATTCTTCAGATCCCGTGTATTTTAAATCCTTTTAAATATTTTAGAGAAAGCTCCTCAAATTTTATTAAGATTTTGCTTCTAAATGAATAAAAGTGTTCTTGAATTTTTTTATATTTCTTAAATATTGCTAGTAATTTTATTTCAAATATTTACAAAGTCTCTTTATCAAAATTTGGATTAATTCTTTTAGCTAAAATAAATACTGATTAAGATAAATATCTTCGTTCTACTATGAGTTAATACATTCCTGAAGACTTAGAGAAATAAATTCCCTAAAAAGACATATAGAATTTAAGTGGGGCAGTTTTTAGCTAAGTAATAGCCTAAAATAAAATGAATTTAAGATAAAACTGAAAATGAATAGCTCTAGAAAATTTCATTAAAAACTTGTTGCATTATAGGCAAAAGGTTTTTATAATAAGGGGTCTAACTTCTCAGAATATTTGTAATATAAAACTTAAAAAATTAAAATAAAAATTATTATTTACGGTTATATTAATTTCCTTTTTATTATATTTATATTCGAAACAAAATTGTAATATCTTAATCGATAATAATAATAAACTGTTTATTAAATATTTTTAAATATCGATTTTTTATAATAATCATTTTATATTCCTCTATAAAATAGAAAAATTGTGAAAATGAGTCGAAACTTTTTTCAACTAAAACTAGGAAAGACAATTTCATTACAAAATCATATTTATAAAAAAAAAGAAACAAAATTTTATAATTATTGATTATATCTTAAGGTGATGTGCTCATTTTTCTTAAAGTAAAGTAAAGTAAAGTAAAGTAAAATTTTAGGAATATAATTAATAATCAGTTTCTTAAAACAGCACTTATCGTACTGAATTAAAAAATCAGTTATTATCCTATGTAAGCTCATTTTTCTTAATAAATTCATTCCAATAAAGTCTTTTATAAACTTTTAGCTTTTAATATTCTATTATATTAATTATTTTAATAGTGTCTTATCATTTATTAAATTATTAATATTTTACAACATTGAATTTACATATGAAACGTCTTCTAATTAATTTGAATATATATTAAGCATTCCTATTAAATAATTAAAACAGTAGTCACAATCTCTAAAGTTCCTAGCTTAATAAATCAATTGCTGATTCCATCGAAGATTAAAACAAAGTCCCCACTAGTCAAAAAATTGGCAATTTGCTTAATTAATTCTGTGACAGCAATATTCTTTTATTTTTTTAATTTTATTTTAAAATTTAAATGAATATGTTCAGTAGTTCAATGAATAAATTCTCACAATAACTAAGAAGCGTAGAAAGTTTAAGAATCATCGCGAATTACTTCTTAAAACAGATAGAGCAAGGCTTAAATAACTATCCTTTTCTAAATCGTATTTTTTTGTTTATGCTAGCATTAATTAAAAAACTAAGGCTAAATTTCTTGCCTTTAATAAGCTAAGTTATTGTTTGATCAATTAAAATTTATCTTCTTTACCTTTAAACTATTTTGAAGAAAAAATAAAGTTTATAATTTTATACAAAGTAATTAACAATTTAATTATATCTTTTTATTTCTTAAATAGATATTCTCTTTTTTATAGATGACTTAATTGATGAAGTAAGAGCAGAAATGATTTAACTTAGTCAGTTATATATATAAAGGAACTAATTTCCTTCAAATAATAATTCTCCTACTCTAAGATAAGAAATATTATTTCAAATTTTGAGTCTTAACTCAAAAAGTTTCATAGCTCCTAAGAGAAGATAAATATTTTCAAAATAATTTATTGTATATCAAGAATAAAAATAAAAACTCCGTTATCATTAACTTTTTATTTTCATAATATTTGCTTCCTACGTTTAGTTTTAAATTAATCCAAACAATAACTTTTAAAATGGCTGCAAATCCTCAATTTCATTTACGCAAGTAGATTTAATGTTTATACTTTAGATGTCAAATTACCTTCGATAGATAGAGAGAAATTCCTAATTTAAAAAAATAGTATTTCAAATAATTACTTTCTTTACAGAAATATTTTTCTGCATCCTTTTTTAATTTTTGTTCTCTTATATATATATTCTTTATTCCTTTAAATTTTTATCTTATTAAAAAATTATCCGCCTCTATTCGCTCAAGTAATCTATTAAATTTGAGTTTTATTTTAGAGAAATTTGGAAATCTAAAGACTCAGCTGCTTATCATTTTAAGATGTGTGAAGCGTAGAAGAGGTGGTCTTACTGCTTTGCGACAGAACACTAACTCCCGCTATTGATACCTTTTTGTACAATAGCTACCCTAAAATCAGAAAGCCAACTGGTTTAAATATTAAAAAAGTAAAAAAATATGTGTCAAGATGCAATAGCAAAAAGATGAAAATTTCTCAAGGACAAAACTTATTAAAAATAAAAACCTAATTTTCTATTGATCAAATAGATTTCACGATCTCATAAACAGATTGATTTAATACGCTGGGATGAGCTTAGTTTATCTCCCCTTCTTAATTAAGAGCCTCTACATAAATAATTAAATACATAGTAAAACTATTTATTAATCTTAAATATCAAATTTCTAAAGAAAGAGAAAGTATTAATACTAGAGCAATGAATGCTACAGCCATCCAAACATCTATTGACAGCTACAGAGAATTAGTTTTCCTTGCTTAAATTATGTTCATTATATCAACAAGACTCAAGCTGTACTATAGAAATAGAAATTTTAATATAGAAATATAAGACAATCTACAAAATTATAAAATCCTGGTGATGATTTATGGGATTTCTATTTCACGAGGTCTTGAACTTTATTACATCCCCGATAGATCAATAGACTTTGATAACAAATTTTATGATAATTCTAGGCATCAAGGACAACTTCATAAATGAAACCTAAAAATATTTCTAGATAAATTAAGAGTTCATCACAGCAAGATGATTAAATCCCTTGGAAATGAAATCTCGATTGAATTAATATTCATGGATCCTTATTCACCTCCATAAAATCCTATCGATAAAAATTTTTCACTTTTGAAAAACTCAAACAAGAGATTTAGGATGAAAACATCTATTTGAAATGAAAATAATAACCCAGGAAAGCTAATTCAGCAGTCCTTTACTTGTGTCGATAATGAAAAAGTTAAAGAATTATGTTTTAATAAGATGAAGAAATAGGTTTATTTTTTTTTAATGAACCAATTACCTTAATTAAATATTGAAACGAAGTTTTTGATATAGGCTGCGCCATCCTTTCCTTGTTAAAATCTAGTGAGTGAGTTGATATGTACAGTAGATTCAATTATCACTTAATTAGAATTCATGTTTTATTTTAGACAGACCCAGGTCCATCATTCTTTTGAACTTTTGAATGTAGTGAATGGAAGAGGGTTAGGTTTCTGCCTTTTATCTTTGAACATTTACTGCTTCATCAATAACAGAATCCCCATATTATTTCTATAGAATATTTAAGAATGTTTAATAAACTTACTTTGAAATGAAAGGATTGCTAGTTAGCTAAGTAAGCTATTAGTCTGCAAAAAATGAAGGTATTATTGACTTGGTTGCTTGAATTGTTTCTCTTTTCTTGTGTGGCTTTGACTATGTGAGAAAAATAATCTGGCTATCTCGAATAGACTGCATCGCAGAAGTAGTAAGTCCTGTCTATGGGTTTCTAATTTTCATCCATGTCTGGCAAATACTAAAGTATCTCACTATTCAGATGCTTCAACTCACAGACAAAATTCATTTTGGAGCAAACCCTGCTTGAGGAGCATTAAAATATTCTAAATAAATATAGTATGACTGAAATGGCGAATCTAGAAGAGAGATTCAAAAAATTCTAAGTTTAATTATATAAAGAGTAATCAAAAATATTATTTCTAGGCGATTTATTTTTGGTTTACTTTAAATCACTTTAGTTAAGATTTAATTTTTAAAGGAAAAATTAATCGTTTTTATCAATAAATAAAAAGGGTATAAATTACCAGAAAATTTTGATTAATAATATAATAAATACTTTTTAAGATCACCACATTACCTTTCATGTACCCTTAACCATATTTAAACTTTTATTAGGAGTAGTCAAAAACAAACTAAAAGCAATTGCTGTTTGCCAATGTTTTAAAGTTCTTCCAGTAAGCTAACTCAAGGTGCTTGACATTATATTATAGAATAATCAGCTGCTGGAAGATCCAGAAGCAAAGTTACAACAATTTTAAAGCACAATGAAATTACTTTTCAAAATTAGATCCCGCAAAGAAATTTTGTTGCAAATAGCCAGCAATAGAAACCAAGCAGTTCATCAATAGCAAGGTAGACATCTCTTATATTATAGCAAAAATTTAAATAAAAAGGGAATTAAATTAATTATTAAATTAAAATGGCATATAATAGAGGCATCTGAACTATCTCCAATTTGAATAATTATTAAAGGATTTGATAGTATATAAAATTAGCAGAATTTTATAACCTTTCAATTTTTTGAGGGAGCGCCAAGTAAATAGTTAAAAGTGACACAAAAATTATCAAATAAGCATATAAGGAAGGTGGGACCTTGCGCGTATATCATATTTTCACTAATAGAGGCTAAAAGGAGAAGTAAAGAATAAACTCAGATTAATTTTTGAATTCTTATCCTACAAGCCGAAGCTCTGAGGATGAATCCATGATTTAATCGCAAAAATGTTGAATAATTGATCATTGATTTTAATTAAATTTTCTACTATAATGACTTTAGGGAAATTAGTAATCAAGAATAAATGAGAATGCCTCAACATGGCACTAATTTCATCAACCAATAAGGGAAATAGGTAAAAGAGATTCATTATGAAGGTCAAAACAATGATGGGTATTCAAATTACTATTCTAAATTTAATAATGCTTTTAAAATAAATAAATCTATATAATTGTTAAAATTAAAAAAAAGCAAAACGTACTCATTTTCTTTTCAAATAATAAATATCCTATTTCGTTTACGCCCGAAAATGTTAAAACTCCTCATCGAAGATTTTTATGTCTCTTAAATTATTCTTAATGGAAAATATTTGATAATTAGTAATGAGATAAAGTTTGTGAAGAAGGATTAAAAGATATTAAAGATTAATTAGAAATTATTTTTAGACATCTTTTATAAAAATATCTTTAAATTGTATAATTTAAGGTTACTCTTCAACTCTTATTTATTTATCATAGGTATGGAAAATTATTTTCTTGACCAGTTGTTTTTCTCTGCGGCAGTCGCCGTAAAGTTCCAAATTATTTAAAAAATAATTATGATGAGTAAGAGTATAAAGCTTCAAGAAAATATAAAATAAGGAGGCACTTTATATTAATTTAGAGATATCAGCAAAGTTAAAATTTAACTTTTATATTTAATCACAAGTATAAAAGTAATATGATTATCACGCAGTTAATTTGATTTATTATTTATCCTTTAGCTTTTTTTTTTGTAGAATTTTTCTAGTTCAAGTGTTTGATATAATTAAAATTCTGTTGACTTAAACGTTTGTACAGTCACACATAAAAAGATTTTTGGACTTTTTTAACATAAATAATCCTTTCTATCTAATGATTGATGCAACTTATTTCTATTTTAGGTAAAACTTATCCAAATGAATTTATAATTTTGAAAAGAAAGTAATTTAATGAATCTGAGCTCTTCCTCCGCCAGAGTGGAAGCAATATTTTGTTAATTAAAAATTAAGGAGAAACAAACTTTGATATTTATCATATCCGCTATAGTTTTGGGGTATTAATACAATCAGAATTATATTTGAAAACTAACTTTACAAATCTTTAATTTTTATATTCAAGGTCTCAATTTAAAGATGTGCTTTATAAAATTTTATTGCGACTTTAAAAAAGAATCCTAATAAAAAGTTTTATGAGGAGATTCTACTATAATTTCAAATAACCTAAATTGAAAATGTTATATCAATTAAATTTTAGAAATAGCAAGCTTAAAATAATGGCTCACTGCGTCAATAAAATTATAGTCTCCCACCAAACCATAAATAAAAGCTAGAAGAAAATGAAAAAAGAGGAACCTAATACAGTTAAAATCATACTCTCAAACCAACAGCCCAAGTTCAAGAGATAGATTAATCAATTTTATTATTTTTTTTAATTTCATTTTTTTAAAAGTTATAATGCACTCCAAAGTATATTTATTAATTCGTATTTTTAAAAATCTTTATAGATACTGTTGGTTAATCTCGTAACATACTCTTCAAATAATTTTTATAAAAGACTGAAACCTTAAATTAAACAATTCTATTTAAAATTTAAAAATTCGATCTCTCTCTCTCTTCCTCTAATTATAAAGGATATCAAATTTCATTCTAATAAATGAAAAGAATTGGTTTAATCATTCCTTTTTGCAATTAAGAGACTTGTACTATTTTAAATATATTAGGATTATATGATTTTTTATGACAAAAATAATATAAAACACTTTCGATTAAAATGGAATTTTTTAGGCAGAAGTTTTATGTGTTTTATTTTGAAATCATTTTTTCTAAGTTTGAATGAAGCGAAGAAGTTTAAGAATAAGTACAGATTAAAAAATTATTATTATGCTGACCTGAAATTAGATTAAAATTTTTGTAAACACCAAAATTTCCCTTGCATTATTTTTTGTAAATAATCTATATTTATTAGATTTAGCAGGATCAAGCCATCATAAAGTTACTAATCTATCAAAATATTTAAACCCTCAAGAGTAAAAGCATCCTATAATATTTAATTTTTTTTGAGATTTTAATACAAATTTAATGGTTAGAAAAATAAAAGGGAGTATCTTATAAATTAAAATTAGTTTTTAAGTAATTTGATTAGGAAAAAGTTGATAACATATCACTATAAATTAGTAACTATCTAAGATTGACTTCAGAGATTGAAATAAAGAAAATTAATATAATCCATATAATATGAATGAATCACTGAACTTTTAATCGTATATTTTCAAAGAACAATCCCTCATATGAGAGCCGGTTGAAAGTAGAAAGATTACAAGGAATAATAAAATGTAAACAAGAGATCATTGAAAATTCATGATTAGTAAAATAATTTCTCTTAAATAAAATATCAAATATGTCATTTTATAACAAAAAATTAACTCTTCAATTTCTCTTCAATTGTTTTAACCATTAATTTAAACAATATATTTTTTATGCCATTATTTATTAAATTTCCAATATGCTTATATATTTAAACTAAATATGTGCTAATTTATTAAGCAACAAATTTTCTCTGATAGCGAAAGCGAAAATAAAACCTTATGCTAAGATACGACCATACAATGGTTTGGCCTTGAGAATTATGGAAAAAACAATTGCTTCTTAAACGCAGCCTTGTAAAGTATTTGGCACCTCACAAAAGATAGGGGTCTCAAATAGTACATTGAAAACGCCTCAGTGTAAAATTAGCAACCAACTCTAAATACTAAAAGGCAACCTCTTTCAAATTTTATCAGAGTATTGCAACAATTTTTTGGAGATATTTTGAAAATCAACAAAAACCAAGTTTCAGGAACTAAAATTTTCAATCCCAATCATATTATACCAAGGAGATTAAAAGAAAGTCGACGAAAGAATAGATAAATGCAGACCAAGAAGAAAAAGCTAAGATACAGATCAGAGTTGACGAGCTATGTATACTCACTTCACATATATTTAATTATATTATTCTTGGTATCTTCCATCTTCACAAATTTCATTGCAAGGATCTTTGGTTTGTTCTTTATAAGTCTTGATAGCGAATAGTGAGTGTAGCCGCCTCATCTGCCTCTCCTACTCTCGAGTTGAACTCTTCCTAATTTCATTTATGAGGTTTAAACTATTTTAAATAATTTTGAACCCTTGAGTGCTTTGCCTTTTTTCATAAAAGTAATTTAAAATTCAACATATTCGCCGTTAGACTTATAAAATTTTAAAGAGTAGGAAATTATCTTTTCCTTTCTCTTGAGAGGATGCGAGATAGTCAAAATGGCAATACTCACATCTCGAGAACTGAAAAGAACAAACTAGAGATACTTGCATAGAAATTTTGGATACCGAAGATAAGTCATTAAAAATTAATAAAGTTGAAATAACTAAGAAGTTAATCTACTCCTCTCTTAAACAGATCTGGAGCTTAAGTTTTTGCATCTTGCTCTAAACTTATCTAGTCTTTCAACTAATTTCTTTTAAATTCTTTGGTATAGATATGAGCTCGATGAAATGAATAAGGCTTCAGGATTATTTAAGGTTGGCCAATTTGGAGATGCATAGGAGGCTTTAATGACTATTTTGGAAGTCTTGCACGCCTCTGCAACACATGTTGCCATTAAAAATTAGCCTAAGAATAAAGGAATTAATGAAACATCAATTGTTGAAGTGGATACTGACTGCTCTTCTTATAAAGGATACTCTAAGAGTTTCATTGGAAATTTAATTGAAAAATGTATAGAATATACATTTTTAAGCCTTTAAAAGTATTTTCTTTCGATTTTTCTTTAACTTTTTAGTAAAAGAAAATTATTTATCTGACTTGAATGTCTTTAGTATAGAGATTATAAAAATTTAGTGCTGCTTTCTCATCAATTAACTCAATAGTTAAAAGGTTGTTTGCAATTGTACCTCAAAATAGGAAAATTTTTATCTAATTATAAGTTTATCTATACTTTTGATAATCTTTAAGTTCTTGTTTATAATAACTAGACTGCTTTGTTCATGATATTTTCTTCAACAAATCAAGTTACGTAAGTGAATGCGCATGTGGACACACTGAAGATCCTTAATCCACTGGAAAAAATAATTTCCAATGCTTTATAGAAGGAAACGTGATAGTAGACAAAATAAGGGAGTTCCAAAATCTCTTTCAATAAATAAACTTGCCAAGTCAAATTGATCCCAAGGTGAGACTTTTAAAATTCATAAATAAGAGACTCCCTAATATCTACCTAAAGCATAATTCATTAATTTATAACAAAATTTAAGATTATAAGTCGATTGCTTAGGAATACTGCCTGGCAGATTAATGCGATAAAAATAGTACTGTTAATCACATTAAACTCGAAAATCCGCTTCCTAAGGTTATTTCGATGGGACTTTCCTGGAACGAAGAAGTAGAATAAATTGATGTCTTGAGAGTTTTGGTTGCCTTACCTTTTCAGATAAACCCTTCAGACATTTACACTTATGAAAATAGTGGAAGTAGAGAACGAAGAGAACCTAAAAATTATAAAATTGCAGGCATGATTTGCTATTCGGGAGCTCATTTACATTTTTATTACATCATTATGTTGCTTACTTCAAAAACCGTGAAGCATTTCTCAAATCATAATCAGGATCTATAGAGTCTAAAGATAAATGGAATTTGCTTAATGATAGTTCCGTGTCTGGAAAAGAAAGTTGGTTGGAAGTCATTCAGTCAATTTTGAGATCAGGTATGAAGCCTACAATGGTCTTCTATGAATAAAATGAGAATAGCAGCAGTACAATCATCTTTTTAATTGAATACTTTATTGGTTTTAATCGCAGCTGAAAGAAAAGACTTTGAATTCAGTGATAATGATTTATTTATTTACTTATTTGATTTCAAACTTTTAGCTTCTTTCTATCAGGAAATAATTTTTATTTTTAAATGGTTAAATTTGAAAAGTTTTAAAGAATGATCGAGAACCATAAAACAAAAAAAATGCTTTTAGAAAAATACCAATCTGATGCAATTTTTTCTTTGAGGAAGAAATCTTACTTTAAAAAAATTCTGTTTAAGGCTTCTTAATTTATAATTAATATAAAATCATAAACTTTAGTATAATTAAAACTTTTATTTTAAGATCATTACATGGCTCATCATAATTTCTAAGAACCTATAAAAGATTTTTTCCTCTTTATTATAAGAATCTGATTTATTTTATATTAAGGAAAGAGGGCGTTTCAGACAATCTAATTATACTCCTTCAAATAACTTTGCTGGCAGCTCTTTAAGAAAGGATGCAAACTATAGTATTTTAAAATGCATTTATCAAAGCAGAATTTATTCAAACTTATATCAATTTAGAAATAGGATGATAGCAAAAGTCATTGAAGAGTCTAAGTAAATAGGAATAAATGTGCAAAAATGTTTTGACGTGGAGTGCGACTTTCTTGTGACTGGTGATGAAAATTAATGTTTGAATTGTGGTGCAGTCCTTAAGAAAGAAGAAGAAGTTTTTTCACCGAGCTCCCAAAAAAGTTCAAGTGATTAATAGCATAGTACTACAAAAATTTAACCAAAGTATGAAAAGGAACGAAATGGCCCAGTTAGAGCATCTCATTAGATAAATACTCAATAAGAAATAAGAATCACTTCCTCTATTCCTCTTTAATTTTATTAAAAATAAAGTACACAGAGAGTACTAAAATTTATTAGTTAAAAATCTTAGAGCTTTCTTTTTACATTGAGATATACTTTAAATTAGAATTCTTAAGTTTTTATTTTTTATTTTATAAGGCAAGATAAAATTTATTTATATAATCCTGAAAACCCAAAGAAGGGAGAAAATCAAGATGAATATAAAAATCAGCTAAAGAATCAAGACTTTTAGCAAACCGCTGCACTTCAGAGCAATAGTAATAACATTCCAAAAACACTCTCAAATCTCTCCAGTCAAAATCATAAGTTTTTTGTATGATTAACTTTTATTTTAAATTCCTAAAAAGGCTCTTTAGTGCATGAATCCAGACATTAGGGATTGAAAGAGTCCCCACAAAGTCAAATTTCAGATAATTTGTAACAAAGTAAAATTTAAAATAATAGGCCACTTTCCCAGATCCCACCTAGATGTAAAACTTTAATTTTTATACGTTTGGAGCATCTCGACTCTAAAGCCATAAGCAATTAAGAAGAATTGCTTTACAAATTAAAAATACAGAGTACAAAACCTTTTATGGAGATGAATCCACATTAATATGCTCAAGATCTCATATCTAAAAATTCTATAGAAAAAATTAAATTAAAATCTGTAACTAATATAAATTCATAATGAGAGTAGATTAAACCAAATTTCATGTTTATGAATTTTTCAAAGCCTAGATCCTCAAATTTTAATTTAAAGTTTTTGTATTTAGTCCATAAGGAAGCAAGGCATTTAATTAAATTTTCTTATAATATTTACTTAAATTATATTCTCATGTAATAATCTAATTCTTTATAGAGTTTTTAATTGTAAAAGTCAATAGGAAGCAAAAATTATATAATCTCAATGATTAAAAAAGTAATATTTTAATTACGGAAGATAACAAAATTAAAATCATATTTTCATTAAATATACCTTATTCGAAAGGTAATTTAACTTAATAGAATAATCATAGAGGCCTCTCCTCGACTGTGAAATTTTATAATTAATAAAGGTAATAAAAAATATGTTTATAAGTTAATTTTTTGCTCTAAATCTGATCCTTCCAGTTATAGAGGTGTATTTGAACTTCTAAGGCTTCAAATTTTAATCTTAAGTCAGTCTCTTAGAGGTCAGATGCACCTAAATAAATTCTATATTTTACGCTAATTTTAAGCTATTATAAAATAAGCTTAAATTACGATTTGAAAAGTGCAAAATTTTTATATTACCAAAATTTAATTCGTGATCAATGGGCTAATGCTGCAATTTATCAGCTATACTTCTTTGGGCTTATAGCTTTAGAGTTTATTTATTTTAAAAAAATATTGCACTATTCAATATTGCTCTTTACGTTTATTTTCAATTGCTTAAAATTAGCATAAAATATAAATTTTATTTAGGTGCAGCTGACCTCTAACTGACTTACTATAAGCAGATTATAAAATTTTACTGTCAGGGAATGCCCCGCCCCCCCTAATCATATTTTAATTAAGCTTCTTTTTAATAACTTTCATTTGCTTAAATTGATAGGGTTCAATAATAAGAAAATTTATTTGGCATTATATGCTTAACTATCATTATAACAAAAAATGAAGGTAAGTTTTTCCTCCAATAAAATTACAAAATTTTAAATTAAACTAATTTAGATTATTCTAAGAAGATTGCTCATTATTATTAACGGTCACCTCAGTGTTTTTGCCAGAGTCTTATTACAAAGTAAAGTGACTCAAAAATATTATATTCTTTTGTGAGGATCTCTATAATGAATGAAAAATTTAATTGTCAAAAATATTAAATAACCTTATCTTGTACTCTAAGATTTTAATTTTAGAAACTTTTTTTTCCCCAAAACTGCAAAAAGAAAGTAATTAAAGCGATTAAAACACATGCAAAAAAGATTAATTGAATTCATTTAAAGAAAAATAAAGTCATATTAATAATTCTCTTTAATTAAAATTTGAAGTTTAAATTAGTTTCTTTTTATAATGATCCTAAAAGCATCTAATATGCGAATATGAACTCTTAAAACTCAAAGCCTTAGACTCCTTCAAAAGTCCAGAATGTTGCTCCAAACACACTGAATAGCTTACCTTTAATATAAAATTAAATTTCTTATCTGAAATATATTTAAAATTTTCTCTAATTATTCCACTCATTATAGCTTAAATTTAAATGAATATGGGAATTAAATTAAAATAATAAATGAAGAGTTGTAAAATGTTGGCCTTTAAATCTTTAGATAAGTAGTCCAATTTGAGGCTTGTTCGATAGCTCTTCAAATTATAGGATGAGTTTGTTCTTCATCCATTATGATAGTAGGTGCCAAAGAAGAGATATTGATGTTTTTGACTCCAAACCAAGAAATTAACAAAAGTAAAACACTTGCGACCGAGGTAACTCACTCCACACACCTCCTTAGAAAAAGTTGCAAAGCTCTCCTTTCTTAGAATTAATGCTTTATCGAATGGTAATAAATTCAAAAACTTACACTTCAACTGCCAAGAATTTTAAATTTATTAATTTAATTATTAACTTATTTCTCTTTTTATTAAATTCTCAGCCATATTAGTAGGAAGTCTTCAACAAATTAATAGAGTCAAAGAATATAATAAAAACTTAAGCATATATAACATAATTGCAAAATATGTAGCCAGGTAATATTTTTTATTCCCTCAAATACTTCCTGATTACAAATTTAAAAGAGTGAAAGCTATAATTATTTTAAATAAAGAGCTTTTTTTACGATTTATTATTTAGCCACTACTTATATTCATGATAATCTATTCAAGCATTTATATATTTGTTAAGCAAGAAATATTTGAATTGGATAAATTCAAAAGTTAAAATGATATTTAAATATATTTACCTCCCATAAACAATCGGTAATCCTCATCTAGTGGCACTTCTACTAAAACTTATATTTCAGGAATAATTGACTAATATGAGAATTAATTTACCCGTTAAAATTAAAAGAGCTTTTATGATATTTATTGAACTTTTAGTAAATCAATGGAATTCTAAAAATATAAGTTCATTTAAAGACAGAAGCTGAATATATTAAAAAGTATAGACTGCATATCATTTTAGTTCTGAATCTTCTAACTTGAGTTTAGGAAGGTTGCCATCAATATCTGAGAAAGAGAATAAATTAAATCTTCCATACACGTAATTTAAAAGAAAATTGATGAGCTTTTTAATTGTCGACAGATTTTGCTAAGCAATCACATTTTGCTAAGCTCTGATCGATTTTTATTTGCAAACTAAGAATAGCAAATATTTAATTAAATTTAAGTAAGAAATTTATCAGAAAGGAGCTGAGTACAGCCACATCATTTATGATTGAATAAGACACAAGTACTCAGCACGAGATTGAGAGTTACAAACCATCTTAATCTTTCTTTACTCTATTTAATTAAAAAAAGGTGATTAGTTAAATATTAAATTGAAGGGTTATAACTTTTTGTCAGTTGAAATTTATCATCCTATGTTTGAAGCTTGTTCGATAGATAATTAAAATTAATCTGACTTTCTTCTTCTATCATAGAACACTTTGGCAACGAAAAATGGTTATAGTCAACCTTTTACGATAATTTTTGTAGCTTATAACTTTGAGCTGAGCGCTTCTCCATAAAAGTTGCCAGTATATAAAGTTATTAGAATTTTATTCTGAAGCGAATAAAATAATAATGTCTTAATTTGAGATGCTTCAACATCTATACTTATAATCTATTTATATTTAATGATAGATTTATTTAAATTATAAATTTCTGAAATTGCACTCACTTTTACTTCTATTCTTCTTCCTCTTCAAAATTTTTGATAGATTTCATTATATGGTAAATACATTCTCGACATCTTTATCTTATTTATTTTGAATTTAACATTCGCAATTTTAAATTAGTTAACTTAGCTCAATTTAAATTTAATTTTCAATAAATTAAATAAACTATTATTAGTGTATTTCTAATTATATTTTTCTATTTTATTCAAAATTTTATTAAAATTTGGATAAATTTATTTCTTTGACCGATTATTTTAAATTATTTTTGTTAATTTTTTTTAATGATTTTTAATTAAATTTATAAAATTGAGACTTGTTTTGTCTGTTTTAAGAAATAATTCAATCGTACTACATTGAGATGTATAAACAATTCTTTTTTTATTTTCCTGCAATCTTCATAAATATTAAGACCAGTCTCGTCCTCCTTCCGGTAAAATAAAAGTATTAAAGAATACACAAATTGCATAAGAAGACAAAATTAATTTAGGTAGATTAGTTTTACAATAACCTATCGATTCAGCTTCAAGATAAATACATTCAAGGTAAAACTACAAATGAATAGCTCTAGAGTATTTCATTTAAAACTTGCTGCAATATCAGTAGAAGGTTTTTGTAATTATGGGCCTCATAGTTCGGATCATTTGGAATATAAAACTAAAAGTTTTATCTACATAAGATTTTAACTTTAAATTAGAAAAAAAAACATTTAATTTACAGAGTTATAAATAAAAACTCTTCAAATAAATAATAGTCTATTAAATTTCTTTAAAACTACCTTTATCAGCTATAGATAGCCTATTTTTTATCAAAAATATTTAATGTTTGAGATAGTAATCAGTGCTGCTAATTTATAAATTCCATAAAACAAAAGTAAACTCTTTTCTTCTTAGATTTGAATAAATTAAGAGAGACTATTTCTTATTATAAATTATTTATAGTTATTCATATTTTCACTAATTGTTAATTTAATCAATTTATAATAAATTAAATCCAAATAAGCATTTTTTAGCATTGGTACACTTGCTATTAAAATACCAAATTATAATTATTTTAATATTTCCACTATCCTATTTAATATTTTTAATTTGCTTGAATACATTGTGCAGGTCATTTAATATACCCTTCCAATTTCTTAGCAACATACTCAGATTAAAACTCATCACAAACTACTGTTCCTCGCAGATAAAACAAGGATAAATTATCTATCCCTTCCTAAATCGCATTTTTTGGTTTACACTTGCACTAATTCATAAACTTAAGCACAAGAATTTCTTGTAATTAAGAAGCTATATTTATTTTTGATTAATTTATCTTCTCTATTTAAACTTATTTATAATACAGATGCAAGTTTATTTATTATAACTAAATATTAAGAAACTAGCAAATTATCATATAAATATATAAAGTTTAGAAATTTAATGAGAAAATAGATGATTTATAAATAAAAATAATTAGGATTAAAATTGTCACTCATTGTGTATTCTGATAGTTTAATATCTCTTAGAAATAAGTTAGTGATCATAAGCTTGATTCAAACGGAATTTAAATTAATTAATTTTTACTTTAAATAGCAACTATATCTATTGAGCTCCTATGAAAAGTTTTAAATATAAAACAAGCATAAAAGTTAAATTGCATTAAATACTAAGAAGTGAATGGCCTGAAAATCCCAAAGCTTATTTTATTCGGATTTAATGATATTTTAAATACGAGATAAATAAATCTAATAAATTGGGAATAATTTTTAGAAATTGTTTAAATAAATGTAACATAAAGATCCACTTTAAGGATATAAAATTCCCTCCTAAGCAACTCACATTTAATTTGGTCTCTTGTTTATGACTTCCGCACTTCTTTTAAAGATATATTTATTTTCACTACTGATAAAAGGAGATATAAATTTACGAGACTTCGATTACTCACCAACTGTGCTTTTGCTTGCACATGGATTTGCGTTCATTACAAACTTCATTATCAGGGTTTGATAAAAACTCAAGTCTGAGGATGATGGACTCAATCAATTGTGAGTATTTATTTTAGTTTGAACTTTTGAATAATAAAATAAATGCTATCTTGTAAAGTCTGATGGCTTTCCTATACATGGGCTGTGTGACCTACTCTCAAGTGAAAGTGATATCGAGTTAAATTAATTTAGTTCTACAGTTGATGATTTACAAAAAGTGGCCAAATATCTGGAGCAAGGAGACCTTGAGTAAATAATTAGCTTCTTCAAATAAGTTTTGTAAAATTAAAAATTATTTCTTCGACGCTTATCTTAATTACTCAAGGCACGCTTAATGGCAATTTTATATTTTTATAAATTCATAGAAATATGCTTCTACTTCTTCTAAATTTTCTGTCTTTTTGCATACCTAGTGTTCTGCTTTCTTCTTGGATTAAAATATAAGTTACCCGTAGTGTTCTTTATTATTTTTATTTTTAGTGCAGAAAGTAGACACTCTATCTTCAAAAATGTAATTAATTAAAATTTAAATAAAATTAACAAAAGACTATCAACAAAAGATTTTATAAAAACAAATAAAGGAAAATCTTTATTTATCTTACTAAAGCGTTTAAAATTAGAGCAACCAGAATTATATATTTTAATTAAATTAATTTATAAATTAATAGCCCTAATGGCTCAAGAAAGACAGAGACTATTCTTCATTCAAGAGCAAATATAAAAGAAAGCTACAATTATTCGAAGAAGAGTTTTACAATCAGGATTTTTTAATTGGCTCTAATGAGCAGGCAAATAAATTTGTAACTATTCTAGTCTGTTTCGGCTTAATAAATTGTATTTATATTTTTAGGCATTGTCACTTTCATCTTACCATACTAAAATAAATTAAGCCTCATTAAATTAAAATAATTTGTAATTTTCAAAAAGTATGTAAAGATCTCTTGCATTTTTTATTGATAATTTAATTGATGGGTAAGAGGTTTAAGTGTTTTAATATGATATTAGAGTCTATCATATATTGCAATTTAGTGATTTTATTTAATGATTTTGGAAGTGATTCATTCTTTAATATTCGGATAAACTCTATTTAGAGTTACAAACTATTGTAAAATTCACTTGTGTGTTCTAAAAGCTGTAAAAATTATGCTGACTAATCTACTAAGTAATAACCAGAAGCAACTTTATATAGGGAGATATGATAAAATATATGAATTTTTATGATTAGACAATAGTTCGTAACACTAAAATAAAGTTTATATAAATATCATATATTTGTAGAGAACTAAATCTTACTCTAAAATTTCTTCTCATTAATTTTTCTTAATTTATTAATCTTAATTTTAAAAATAATTTATAGATTATAATTTTCAATTCATACTATCCTGCAGACAAATAATTTTAACAAAAATTTATCTTTATTTTTTTCATAATACATATTTTCATGCGAATACAAATAGGTTGGTGAATGAGATAAAATATAAATTATAAGTGTAAATTAAGTGAAGATTTTGATACCTTTTTAGATAGGTTTAAAATAGAGTTTGCTTAGAAGGATTGGCACACTCTATAATGGGCAATATTGCTATAAGTAATTTTCTTTGGGCTCCTGCTTGTTTACTAATTCTTGGATATGTTCACAAACATCAGAGTAGACAAGATGAAAAGAGGCTTTAGAATAAAATTTTATTTTTTTAATGAATTTTCATAGGTGTTTTTGCAAGCATTATAACGATCTACATAATCTTTATGATAACTATATTGTCCATCCATAAAGTTTAATGTAATTTAAATTCCTTAACTCTAAATTTTAGTTGAGGAGAGATTGTGGATGATAGTTTGCCTTATATTCATTGGCATTTATCTCTCTTATCTTTTAGAGGTTATTACTATTCGAATTTTCAAGCGAATTCTTAAGAACAAAAGATTAAGAAACAATTAAGTTGATCTGCAAGTGAAATTCATAAATTACTGATTCAAAAAATCATGATTGGCAAAATTATTTTTTCCTATAAATCTAATTAGCCTTTTCTTTTTACTTTTAAATTAAACTTATAAGTAATTCAAGGTGATAGAATATAAGAAGAGGAGTATAGAAACCATTCCTTACTAGAAAGTTTATTCATAAATAGCTCTTTTTTAAGTTAGACTCTCTCTTGACATTTATTCTATGACTTTTGCGACATGTTACACTATGATCAAGCGAAGGGAGGAAAAGGAAGAGTAAAAGCAAGAATTAATCAGACTACAAACTAACAGAGCATAATAAAAACCTAATGGTTCTTCCAATTTTTAACTACCACCCTAATTTTTTACTTAATTAAATTAAATTAGAAAAGGTTCTAGGGCTGGATGAGGCTTCTAAGCTAATGAGACCCGTTAGCAACAACTCTTCAAATGTGCTTTTCGCTTACTCTGTCTTTGTATTTACAGTTTAAACTATTTTAATCTTCTTGATTCTTCAAGACATCAACTCTAAAGATCAGAATACCTTTTATAATTAATTTGCATAATACTGAGGCAACCTCAAAGTTTAATATTTTGCTTGCAAGGCTTTTGTGTGCAGCAATTCTCCACATGCAGCTTCAGGCTGACATTTACCAATCATAAATCAATTATAAATAAATCTCTATGTCTACTGTAGTTTATTAGGCAAGAAATAAGCGAAAGCTCAACCTATCGATTCAAAATGCTTTTGGTCGCGTTCATGCAATATGCAATTGCATTTGCAACTGAGATAACCAACATCATTCTTTTGTGTAGTCTATAGTAGGTTCAAATATTTTTTAAATATTAAATTCAAGACATCATAATTAACTTCTTGTCTCTGTATGTGATAGCCACACTTGATAATTTATTTGCCTCTACTCTATAAAACTATGAGATCAGCAAACTTATAGAGGAGGGGAAGTTCAATGACTTGTCTTTTTAAGATAAGCCGAATCCAAGTCTCAGGGAGAGGCTCCTAAGTCCAAAATACTTGATAATTAGCTCTTGCAAATTCCTATACTCTACTTACTAATCTATAATCTTTAAACTTCAATTTAGTTTAAGGAAAGCAAGGTTTATTATAGCAGGATCTTATTTAAGGATATTATAATCTCAAATTTCTTAATTCAAAATAAACTTTATTAAATTAAGTAAGCAAAGCTTCTAAAATAGATTATTCATTATATTTAGATACAAAAGTAACTCTTTTCCTTTCAAATATATTTTTCTTATACTACTTTATGGCCTTCACTGTATAAAAATAAGTGCACTCTTTGTTTGAATTTGAAACTGCTGTGTTTTATTCGTTCTTGTATTATATAATCATTGATATTTTTTCTTTGACAGGGACTTTTACAACAAATCTGTATGCGTTCGACAAGTAATTTCCAGCCTTTTTTTATTATCTCATGTAATCTGTAAATAGTTAGACTTGAGTTTGTAAATATAGAATATATAAGTATTTATTACAAAATATGGAGATTATAATTTACTAACTTACATTGGATATAATGATAGACATTAGAATTTAACATTAAACTATTTTATTATATTATAGGAGCAATTACAAGCTAATATAATTTTAATACAAAAAATGAAGCTGAATTAACTCTTAAGATCGCAATATTTACTAAATGATTAAAATTTATTTAATCAAATTAATTCAGTAAATTAGTAGGGGCTGCTAATTTTACAAAATTTGCATATCTTCTCTATTTTTAACCTTCTTTTTTCCTTTGAGCATTCGCTAGAGATAAAAGGTATCATAATACAAAAATTAAGAGGGTAGTATATTTATCACAGTTTTGAAAAATTAAAAATAGAGACTTATTGAATAAATAGAGGCAAATAAACTCTCTATATTTTCAGTTTCTGGTAAAATTAATTTCTTTATTTTTTATTGCAAAATAATCATGAGCTATGAAATTATTAATTTTTAGCCTGACAAAATTATATTTTTAAAAAAACTAATAGATATATGTTTAGATCTAAACTTAATCTAAATAATCTTGTTAGAAATATAATCTTTAAGCTTAAACTATGATTTTTAAGATTGCATTTCAAAATTTAAGTCGATTCAGTATCTAATAACTTTAATTAAATTTATAATTACTTAAAAGGCAATTATAAAAATGTAACATAAAGATCCTCTTCAAGGTTACAAATTCCCCTCTCAACTCATACACATTCAGTTTGGTCTAATTTAATTTTTAAACTCTAGATAAATTTATGTCTACTGGTCATGACCTCTATACTCCTAAATTTCATTTATATTTTACTATCCTTATCAAAGGGGATATAAATTATGAAAAATTTGACTACTCCCCTACTGTGCTCCTTGTTGCTCACGGATTCGCCTTTATTACAAACTTCATTATCAGAGTAAGATCTAAACTTAAATCCGAAGATGATGGGATCATTTATAATGTATGCTCTAAAAATGTTTGCTTGTTTGATTTTTTTATCAACGCTATCTTGTAAAGTTTGATAGCTTTCATATTCATGGGTTGCGTGACCTACTCGCAAGTTAAGGTTATCTCAAGTTTGTAATATATTTATTTCTTTCGACATCAGAAGAAGTGAATAACTTTGAGAATTAACTAGATACGATTTAGGATGTGGCATTGATAGTATCATTCTAATATATAAGATAGATAAAATTTACTTACTTTAATTATTTGATTCTTTAATGCCTTTCTTGAATCTAAGAGGCACTACTAATGGCAAGGTTCAAATTTATAATGAATTATTGTTTAGCAAGTGATAGAAATCTTCTACTACTTCATGTGCATTTTTTGTCTTCTTGCATACCTCATGTGCTGCTTCCTTTTTGGCCTCAAGCATAAATTACCTGTGGTTCAGAAAATATTTTCCTAAAATGTTTAAAATTTAAGAAAGTTGAATCCTCATCTTCATCATAGATGAAAACATTCCAAAAATAGATTTTTTAATTAAAGTGTTTAAGCTAGCTAAAAATTCTAATTAGTATATAAAAATGCATATACACTGTTTCTATTTTACAGTTATATGGATGAATTAATTAGAGACAATAGAATAAATGCAAATTTTATATAATTAGGAGTGCTTGGTTAGAATTTAATTTACTTTGTATAAATAATTCAATTATTTTAGATCATTTTACAAAGAACTCGATTGAATTTAATTACAAATTATAGGAATGAATTTACGTTTTAGAGAGTATAGAAGGTGTGCTGGTAAATTTGATGGAAGAGTGTCTCTTAGAGTTAAACAAAGATATATGTTTTCTTAAAATTATTATAATAATTATGAAGATTATGAAGAGTCGAGTCAGTACATTCCTCTTTTTGTCTATAGGTTTATTTTATTTTTTAATTAGCAATAAAAACACTTTTATGCTAGATCAATCTAAAAAATAATAAAAGTGAAACACTTAAAACGGTAAACAATCATTGAGATAATAATAAAATTATATAAGGTTTTTATTTTGAGTTAACTGTTTACCTACCTTTAATTCAATCAATTAATTAATTTTAAATTATTTTTAAAAAAAACTTTTGCATTTAAAACAACTCCTACATATATTATTTAATAAAAAAGATAAACATAAAATGTTAAATAATAATTTCTTAATCTTCGGAAGGCGGAGAACCCGAAAATTACATCTTTAAAATTATGATATGATTTTTAAAATAAAGAGCCCTAATGGCTGAAGGAAGAGAGAGATTATAAGTAATTCAAGGACAAATATAAAAGAAAGCTGTGCCTATTCGAAGAAGACTACTACAATTAGGATATTCTAATTACTTCAAATGAGCAAGCAAACCAATTTGTTACTTCTCTAGTCTGTCTAGGCTAAAACTATTTGTTATTTTAAGGCATCCTCATTTTTATGCTTCCTTACTATCAATTTAATTTATTTGGTTTATTAAAATTTAGGGCCAATTCTTTTTCAATAATTATATTTTATAATTATCAAAGCTATTATCAATAAAATAAATTTCTCCTTTTCAACAATTGAGTGTTTTTATAGATGATTAATTATATTTTGCTATTATAAAAATTATTTGTTCAATATTTGCTTCCACCTGAGAATGAGTATTATACTAATAGTGATACAAAGGCAGACTTTTTAATTAAAAATAAATGCATATCTAAATTATTTATTGAAAGTAGACTTTGAGCTTTTGTAGAATAAATTCGCAAAAGAGTTCTAATAGTAGGAATGGCACACTTTGTAATAAGCGCTTATAGTTTAAATTGTTTTCTTTGGGCTCCTCTTTTTCTATTCTTTTCTAGACATTTTCACTTATATAAGAGTCGATAAGATACGAAGGCCCTTTAGAATTATTCATTTAATATAAATAGGGTGTAAATGAGTTGAAAAATTAATTACTCATTGCTTATTTAAACATCCCAAAGAATATTTTTTTTTTATTAGAATCTTTATGGGTATTTTTGGCACTGTCTTGTTTCTCTACATCATCTTTATGAATAATTTTGTTAAAGCAAAAATATCCAATTTTTATGCTTGTTGTTATACAAATACATCGAGTTGGCATATTAATTTAAATAAGAACAATCTAAATTTTAAGTTGAAGAGAGACTGTGGATGATGATTTGCTTTATATATTTGGGCATATATGTTTCCTATTTCCTAGAAAAGATTACTGTACGAGTTTTCAAGAAACTGTTCTGGAAGAAAAAGTTGGAGAGCAGCTAAGAACAGACAAACACTTCCAAATTCAATAATTTAATTAAGCTTAATTCAAGGTGATTGAGTATATAAAGGAGAGTATAAAGACTATTCCCTTCCAAAAAGTAAATACGCATAAATAGTCTTATTTAAGTTAGACTGTCAGTCGACATATACTCTATGACGTTCGCAACATGCTACACTATGATCAAGCGAAGGGAGGAAAAGGAAGAGCAAATTCAAGAATTAATCAGGCTGCAAACTAACAGAGCATAATAAAAACCTAATGAGCCTAACAGATTTCATCTACCTCCCTAATTTAAAAAGATAATATATAATTAGAAAAAGTTCATGGTGTAGACGAGGCTCCTAAATTGATGAACGCAGTAAACAATAAATCTTCAAACGTGCTCTTTGCATACTCTCTATTTGTGTTTGGCGTGTAAAATATTCTGATATTTCTGATTCTTCGAGACATCAGCTCTCAAGTTCAGGATAAAATAATTTCAAAATTTTGAATACTGGAGCAACCTCAAGCTTTGACATATTACTTGCAAGGTTATTGTGTGCTGCCATCTTGCACATGTAACTCCAAGCTGATATTTACCAATCATTAAATGTTTATATATAATCCCTATGCCTTCTATTATTCGTGAGGCAGGAGATTAGCGAAAGCTCCTCCTATAGATTCAAAATGCTTTTGGTAGCTTTTATGTAGTTTGCCATTGCTTTTGCTACAGAGATCACAAATATCATTCTGTTGTGCAGCCTTGAGTCAGTTTAGAAAAATAATTCTTATTTAA
This sequence comes from Tetmemena sp. SeJ-2015, assembly GCA_027382625.1. Taxonomy (NCBI): domain Eukaryota; phylum Ciliophora; class Spirotrichea; order Sporadotrichida; family Oxytrichidae; genus Tetmemena; species Tetmemena sp. SeJ-2015. Next base: position 3,974 of record JAJKFJ010023932.1, on the reverse strand, counting down.
GTTCAAGACATCATAATTAACTTCTTGTCTCTGTATGTGATAGCAACACTTGATAATTTGTTTGCCTCTACTCTATAAAACTAGGAGATCATATAGGATATTGAAGAGGGCAAATTCAATGGTCTTTCTTTTTAAGACAATCAGCCGAAGCAATCTTTTGTAAAGAGGTTTCTAAGTCCTCTCAACATCATAATAAACGCTTGCAAATTTCTTTACTCTACTTACTAAACTTGTGAAAGTCAGTTAATTTATCTAAATGAATTAAAAAGAGTTTATTATTCTCAGTTTTAGCGTAAAAATATTGTATCGAAACTTCTATAATGAGGTAAAAGAATTTTGTAAATTTGATTTTTTATTTATGAAATTAGTTTATTTTTTGGACTTATGAAGTTTATGAAATTATGTTTTAAATATAATTTATTTCTGTGATACTACTTCATGGCATTTACTTTATATCCTAAATAAAAGCACTTTGTTATTTATTTACTGCAGTATTCTATTCTTTCTTTTTCTACATCTACAATGATATATTTTCTCTAGATGGAGATTTTCATTAGTTGGTTTATATAGTAGACAAGCAGTTCCCTGCCTTTGTCTATTATTTAAAGGCATACTTAGACAGCATAAATTCTTCCTCACTATGAAAATTAGCAATTCCTAGTAAGATTAAAACCTAAGATGAACTTTAACTTTAATTGAATATCATAAAATACCTTTTATGAAATAAATTTCTATTCATTCAAGAGAGTCTGATATTAAATTTAAAGATTAGTTATTGGATAAATCAATTTTGGCTTAGCTGAAAATGTAATTGTAAAAATAAATAAGCAATGTAGCACTTGGATCCACTTCAGGGCTATAAGTATCCCTCTTAACTACTTCATTTTCAATTCTCTTTGGGTCTTCTCACTATTTACCTCTTGCTTATAAACATATATATTTTTGCTGACTGAAGACATTGAAATGTAATCAAGTGACTCCTCTGTGGGAATTATGCTAGTAGTTCACATCCTAGTTTACTTAATAGACTATTCAAAGATAGTAAGATCGCGTGTGATGAAGTAGGATGATGGACTCGGCTCAATTTATCATTAACTTTTATTTTTAATTTTCGAGATAATAGGGGCTGTGATTTATTTGGGCGGCATTCTCTACGTTCAAGTTAAACTACTAGCCAGCTAAACCTAATTTTCTTTAGGTGCAATTATTTGTTTAAAAATAAAGCTAAGATCTGTAAAACATCAATGCTTTGAAGGAGCTGATGGGATCAGACTCTCAGGACTTTCAAACTATGGTTAAATTGAGCAACCTGCAGTTGAAAGACAGCAAAATCTTCGCCTGGCAGTTGATAGAAGTCACCTTCTACTATCTCAGTCTGGTGAGTGTCATGATATTCTTGCTGCTAGATTTCTTCTTCGGTATCAAATTCAAAGTCATAAAAATATAATTAATTACAATGACTATAAATGTTTTAGTTTCATTTTAAAGTGCCCATATTCAAGAAAGTCAAAAACTACGACTATCTAAGTAAGCAGGCAAGCACTGTATTCAAAAGTGCAAGCACAGTCAGTGCTCAAGTAAGCAAGCGAAATACTCAAAGAGTGGAGGAAGAAGAAGAAAATCATAGATTAAAATAGGCACAATCTGAAACTATAGTTACAAAAATCAACTACTCTATCAACTCGTAATCACAAATACCTTATAATTTTTGATTTTAGATTAATCAGGATAGGAGGCTGATGAAGATTTAAAAGAGGAGGAGCAAGAAGAGGGAAAGTAGTAATGCTAAATTTTTTAATTGTTTAAAGTTAGAAACATCAAACTCGTTAAATGAAATGCAGCAAGCTTAGTAAGAGCCTCCTCGATGGGTTAAGGAGTATGAGGAGTACAAAGATGCTTAGAAGTAGTTCAGAATTAAGAACTAAATATTGGATCCAGAATTCCTGAACTAAGATTATCTTATTGTTGCCCGAGATTAAGCTCTTAACTTTATCACACATATGAGCAAATATTAAAATATATGCTCATTTTTTATATGGTTTGCTGTGGCATGCCGCTTATATGCATAATAAATCTATGAGTATTTATTTTACCAGTTTAAATATAATACAATAGTTTACTTTATTGATAAAATATTTTTTAGAAAAATCAAAGTTTAAAATATTTTGTTGTAATGAATACGAGTCCTCGAGAGAAATAAACGAGCTCCACCCATTCTACCAATTAGACCCAAGTAGTAATTTAAATTCAGTGGATGATTTAGTTAGTATGTACGAGTCAATGACTGGAGTTGACTCCAGATATCACACTTTGAAGTACACCCTCTTTCTTCAAATAGCACTCTTCAGCTTTTCAACTATTTACCTAATCTTTGACTACTTCTCACATCTATTTAATAAATTAAATTTTAATTTTAAATACATCTAAGGCTTTAGAGATGCGTTAAATGCTTCAAGCTATTTACAATATCTATGCTTATTTATGAACTTAAAATTAAGCCTTTCTTGTTCATTATGATATGCGGTATGATAGTAGCTCAGATCTTTATGATTTAATAATCTATAGATAAATATTTGACTATTTGTTTTTTACAATAAGATTGTAGTGCTGCACTAGAAGAATATTTTGCAGACTCTTTGGAGCTATTGCACTTACTGCTTCATAGGGGTGGTCCTCTCTTACATTTGGACCTATGTGAGCAAGAGAGCCATCAAATACATTATGAAGAGACATAAAAAGAGAAACAACAAGATTAAAGCTAAGTTCAAGGCAGTGGGTCATCAAAAGCAACAACTGCTGCTTGAAGTTCAACACAGAGTGTAATTCATAAGTAAAGTTTAATTTCTTTATAAATTGACGATAGACATCTATTCGATGACCTTCGCCAGCTTTTACACTCTCGATGAGTTTAAAGGAGAGAAGATAAACTAGAAGAAAGATATTAGAACCGTTTCAAAGCAGTCTCAAAGATCTTCTCACTATAACGCCAACCATGATATCAAAAAGCCCTCAATCAAAAAATATACAACACTTTAACTTTGTAGCTTATACAATGTCTAGGAGTTCCGTGCTTTTAATTTAATCTTTTGAGGCCATCTTCCTACACTTAAAGCAGAAGTCCTTTTTCAATAAGATTCGCAAGAGTAGTTGGCGAGGACAAGGAACCAGATTAGATGATCCCTATCGATCAAGAGTAGGCAAATGTTCTCCTTGGCTACTCTTTCTTCGTCTTCATAATTCAATCTACACTTCTCTCATTGATCGATAAAATAAATTTCAGACTTCTCGCTCTTGTGTATGAACAAATAGAAATAGACTACTCTATCCCTTAAGCTAGATTATTGAACTTATTTAATCATCATTAAGAACAAATAGATTCTTCGAAATAGTGCTTGCGAGACTGCTCTGTTCAGCCCTTCTGCACATGCAGTTGCAGTCTGAGGTTCTGCAGTCGTAAAAAGAAAAGTTTGGAAATTTAATACACTGATAATTAAATTGAGTCTTTGAACATGCTGAACTTCGCAAGATTGAAGATCAAGAATAGCCGGACGAACAGATTCAAAATGATATCTGTCAGCTTCATGCAGCTCTCCATGGCTCTCTCCACTGAAGTGGTCAACATCATCCTAATTAAATTACTTATTCTAAATGAGTTTTTTATATCCTACTTTGCAGTATTGAGGGCGTGCAGGATATCATAAGCAAATAATTAACAGCTTTTTATTTATGTATCATTGTAAACTTCCTATCCCTCTATATCATAGCTCAGATAGACAACTTATTTGCCTCTACTCTACACAAGTACGAAGTTTTTAGGTAAATAGAGGACGGTCGTTTCAGCAATCTCGTATTTGAGGATACTGGAAAAGGCGTACCTCTCTATAAGAAACTGCTAAGCCCAGTGACTCTCTTCTCGGGAGTTATTAAGATATTCTACTCTGTCTATTAAACACTATCGCAATTTATCTATCATT
>JAJKFJ010023931.1:0-29023 GCA_027382625.1 Tetmemena sp. SeJ-2015 | reverse complement strand
TGATAAAGATCTCATTGTAAGCTTGTGCTAACAGATCCAACTGGTCCAATACATCGTACTCTCTCAAGAATCTGCGTCTCAAGCCATCCCTCTCATATTGATTCAGCAACTTAGCCTCCACCTTTTATACGAGTTTGAGAAGCTAAGGCTCCTGATTTCCGTTGGCTGCAGAAGCAAATTTAAAATATCACTAATCAAGAATAATAGTAGTCTTTAAATGAATGCATATTTATAGCTTAAATTGCATAGCTAATTGTTCAATCTTGCTGCTGTCCTCTATTTCCTTGAAGAAGGGATGTACACATTCCACAATCTCGGTAGTCTTATAGCAATAAATGAAACGACTAAAGATTTAGAAGAGTCTGCAGAAGACTTAAAATTCTGAAGACTTGCTCGAAATTTGAAACCTTGTCGAAGAGAAGCAAATTCCAATTGTACTCTCTCTGGTCGTCATTCATTTTTGTGACCTCTTCAAGTACCAAGGTGTACTCATTATCTCCAATTAGTGCTCTGAGGGTGAGTTGCTTGTTTATTTCAAAGCCTTGGAGGAAACTCTCTTAGGCGTCTTGTTCTAGCAAAAGTCCGTATTGGCGACAGTTGACTATGAAATGTGCGAGGGAACTGCGGATAAGTTCTTATTGACCTAGGAACAAAATGAGAGACACTACCTCAGTCACGTATGAAGGGTGCCTTTCTAGTTTAGCAATGAACTAGCACAAATAACCCTAGTAGTCGAAACAGTCACTTAGATGATCGCTCAGAAGCAACTCCTAATCATAATAAAGAGAAACAATGGCATTTAATGGAAGTTTATCAGAGGTAGGTTATCTAAGATCACTAGAGCTTAGAAGAGCTTGCCAGAAATTGTGGCGAGTCTTATAAATATTTCAAACTAATACTAATTGAATTAAACTAGCTAAGTTTGAAATCTTGAGTATTCCAATCTGTGTGAGTATGACAGCAAAATGGTTTGCCTCTATTTCAAAGTAGTCATCTTAATCTGAGAGCAGTTCTTCCAAAGCTAAGGTGTACTTGCCAATAAGCATGAGAAACTTGAACCTTTGAGATCGAATCTCTCTATAGTAGCTGGTAAACTTTAATTCGATATCTAAGACCAATCAAGCATTTTTAACAGGAGTTTATCTCTTGAAGGATCTTCAAATCCAGAGTCGGTAGCCTCGGCTATATATCTAACTGCATCTATTTGCAGCTCGCTGAGTTCTAGCTTTTGATATCCCTGAGGGAGAGGCTGAGGGGCAAGAATCCTCGGTCCACTCTTGTCCTTCATCACATAGGCTGCTACTTTTAGGTTAAAATACATAAAGCTAATGATTTCGTGCTTAATTTTAATCTAGAGAGGTTAAGGTAGAGACTGTTCTCAAAGTCTGAGCCGAGAAGATAGACTCTAAAGAAATCCTCATCAGCTGGTTTAATCACTGAGCCTATGAACAAGCTAGCCAAGGCGTCCATGTACATGTCTGTGTGTAGTCTGGGCTACACTATTGCCAGATACCTATCGTAAAATCTATTCACTTCGTTGCGATCAACTCACACTTAAGGTTAAAGATGAAGATAATCTGTGGATCAAGACTCATGCCCTCCTTTACGTATTCTTGATAGAGTTCAGCAAACTATTAGACCTCTAATTCATAAATAGCGATATAAATTTCAAATATAACTACCTCTACTAAGCTAGAGTCCTGTAGATATTGGATAGCTAGGTTATGCTCTCCTGCTCTGAACATGAAGAATGCAACTGCAAATGGACAGGTCCTCTTATTCTCATCAAGAATTACATACTCTCTCACTTAGTATCTCGCCTCCTCGTCTATGGAGTCCATCAATTCTGTGACATATTGCTCGTAGAGAGATACAATTTTGTTGCCACTATTATTGGAGCTTTGAATATAATCCTTCCTCTGTGTGATCTTTTGCCTGAAAGATTTCTCCATAAAGTCGCAAGTGTGTTGAGATATAAGTCGCTGGTAGAGGTCCTTATTCATTGCCACATCTAGCTGCTCAAGGCTTTTGAAGGCGTTGCATCGAGAGAAATGGCTTAGCAACTCTAATACGTCTTCTAAGTTCTAATGAGTTTGTATCTTAGAAGCATAAAAAATTTAAGCTCTCTTCATAAAATAAAAAAGTTTATTGTTTCTCTATTTTTATAAAGATTTCTTAAGTAGTAAATTAGTTGATTGTGAATGCGAATATTAGATTTTTAAGATAATTTTTGCAGCATATTTATCGTGCTCTTCGTTAGTGCGAGTAGTCACTCTCAATGATGTTGAGTTGATAACCATTTGCTTTTCATTCTTCAATAACTACAACAAAAATTATCAAGTCAGATTACAACTTAAATCAAATCTAAGAAAGTAAAGCTGTTTCTTTCTCTCGGATAATTAAACTTACGCTTTCAATGAAGGCAGGGAGAGTTTAGGGCAAAGTGTTTTCTTGTTGTGAAACTTGTGAGTAAAATCTTTCCTCAGTATATCGCTTTAAAGCTTTGGAGTATACAAATAGAGTCTGCTCATGCTTGGAGCGCGAGACTGCTTTTAAAGTTGGCTGGTAAATACTCCTCACTTTTGCAATGTAAATGCAAATTCTAATCTATTCAAGTAAATTATCTTGATTATATAGATGTAGTTGCGATCATATCTTAGATGGATTTCCTCTCTCAAGATCTTTCCTAGCAGTTGAGGATTTCTTAAAAATTCTCTTATCCAAAGTCCTACTTAAATAAAGAAGGATTGATGGAGCACTCAACATCTTCGTAGACATCTTTTCCTTCTGAGTCTCTCTAGTAAGCAACGAAGTCAGCTGGTTTCTTTGAACCCAGACCCATGTCATTCTACACCCTGGACTGTCCCAGAGATACACCTGCTTTATTCTCTTCAGGCATCGACAGCTGTCTGCTTCCCCTAATCAGAGCCTGATGATCAAATTTTTGGGAGAAGTCTGCTGGGGCTCTAATGGAGATCTCACCATTTGAGTCTACTCTCTTGCTCTTCAAGGCTTCCTTGCATTTTAGAACATAGATATCAGTTGTGTATGTGCGTGTGTATAAAATAGAACAGTGGACTTGAGAAGTGCCTTTTGAAGTTCAGCTTAGCTATTTTTGTCTTAGGGTCCTACGTGCCTCTGTCTTGTAAGATAGTTCTTGTAAGTCTCTTGACTTTGGGTATTTTAGTCCAACATTTAGATCATGTCCTGCTTTGACTGCGCAGAAAAGGCTGAGGCCAGCATTTGAAGTTTAGGATTCTACTTTATCTTTTCGTTCTAAACCTTTACTCATAATAATATCAGTGTTTTATCTTCTATTTAATTGTAGCAAAGATTATGTTATCTAAGCACTATATGTATTTATGTTAAATTGAAGCCACATTAAAAGTTTACTTTCTTTGGAGAGCTTGAAAGTCAGTGAGTGCGCCTGTGAGAGATCTGTCCAGCTAATCCATCTGCACATTCATCTAAGAGAAGAATGCTTTGGCTTATAGGTCTGCTGTGGGATCTAATCTTGCAAGGTTATTTTCATGCTTGTTCTTCAGATTCTGCAAGATCTGGTCCAGAGTTATACATACAAATTGGTTTAAAATAGAAAGGATAGAATTATATCAAAAGAGTTTTTCCTCTTTAAGAGCCAGCGAGATTGTCAATAGTACTGAGTGTGTTTGGCACCCCAGAGATTCCTCCTAGTCTACTCCCAAGACCCAACATGAATCTGCCGCCCCCAAGAGAGTTGCTGCTATCTGCACCTTGAACCCCAGCTGCGAGTTAATTCGCCCTTTGAAGTATACAAAATGCATTATTCTGAAATTTTATTATAATGATGAAGCTCTGGCAAAGTAGAAGTGCGGGCAAGTATTTGGTTGAGCTAGGACGCCTCGTTTTGGAGTTATTTAAAAGTCTTAGCCTGATCCAACTAGTCTCTTTGCTGGAACTGCCTCTGCCTATCTTAGTCGAAGAATGTTTCTCCCTATCCATATTAGATTAAAGTTTTCAACTCTTATTAAATTAATCCACCACCTGGGTAGAAAGAGAGTTGAGGGTTTTTATACTGAGATTGATTCAGGGAAAACTGCTACTAGAAAACAACAAATATGAAAATAAATAATATAATAGAGTATATTAAATAAAGAAGTTGCCTTGATTAGTGTTTCCTTGGAACATATTTAAATTTTTCTCTATATTTATTATTGGTTTTCCACAATTCCTTAATATTTTTATTGCAAGATGGTGTAGTCTTGATAAAAACTTGCAATAAACAATTTTTAGTTGTTAATAATTCCATATTTAGAGATTATGAAAGTAAAAATGGCTCTTGGTGATTCAAAGATTCCGACAGGCTCGATTGCTCCTCCCCAATTAGTTAAACCTACCTTCTCTAATTAAGCCACACCTATCAGCCAATTAAAATAAGTGCCTTTACTCCCTTATAGTGGCTAGTCGCAGCTTTAAACAGAGGAAGAAGACGCTTAGATTGAAATGTTCAGGAAGAGGCTTCAGCAGCAGGCTAATAAAAACTCTTCTTAAATGCTGCAGTCGCAGAATTAGTAACTTCTCAATATTTTAAGTTGCTATTTTTAAATTCATTCTCGCAAGAAATGTGCAGATAAAGGGCTAGACAGGGAACTAAGGAGGGATAGTAGGCATGCGGTAACTGCAAGCAGTTACTAGATTGAATGGGATTCAGAGATAAGTCTAGCTCAGCCAAGGGCAGGTGGATAGCTAGAGTGGGGAATACGAAAATTAAGAGCCATAGAGTGAAATTTACCAATTTAACAGTTACATAGGATGGTATATCGTGATTCTTAACTAGTACGATAAGTGGTGGTTTTGAAAAATAATTATTAATTTACATTCCTCAAATTTTACTTTACTTTACTTACTTTATCAATTCAACAGCAACGATAAAGTGCTCATCAATAACATCAACAAGCGAACTGATGATAGAGTAGAAATGAAATTTTCAGTTAAGGCACTCAACAACCAATATTTTATCAACTTCATAAAATTTCAAACCTTAACTCATTCATAAAGAAATATTTATTGTAAGTAATATGGAAGGACACAGGTGAATCAATAGAAAGAAAACGGCGCTACTCTCAAACAAGAAAGAGAAAACAAAGTCACATCAGCAGCTGCAAAATCAGAAGCAGATTCTCTTTCTAAGAAGGACTTTATTCTGCAGAAAGGAGAAAATCTAGTCAAAGTGCTCGCCATCAATTCTTCAAATGATGAGAACCGATCTAAGCAGCAAGGCATAAGTGGAGTGGAGAATATCAAGATGATGGGAGACTTACAACTCAAGCAAGGAGTGGTCATGAATAATGCATAAGGTCATAATTTACAAGTAGGACCTACTTAAGGCACTTCAAACCAGGGCAGTATAAGATATTCAAGAAAGGAGTATTTCTCTAATTTTGCAAATAGGAACTTTTTGGTTCAAGTTAAAGAAAATGCGATCCAAGGAATAGCAGCTCTCAATTTGAGTTAGTAGCCAAGTTTTCTGAATCCGAGTGCTCTCTAGTCAGTTGAGGTTTTGTAGAATTTAATTAAAGCTTATATTTTGAAAATAGAACTAGCCAATTATGACTATCCAAAGCCCAAAAGCAATTTATTCACATTAAGATTACTAAAATGACCAGAGTGACTTCAACAACAAATCGATGATTTCATCTTCCAACTTTTCAAAACAGGCAAGAGATAAGATTAATATGCAGTCACACAACGTTTCAAATGCTCTCAATTTGCTTTTGGTAGATGATACCTCATAATCATCGCAGCATCAGAGATAGAGTTAAGGCTAGCAGAGAATAACTGCTTTTCAAAAAGGTATTTCTGAAGACATGAGTTTTTGAATAAGTCAACCAAAGTCAAACATCATATTTGCTAAATACTCAATTGATCTATGAATGTATTTAAGTAAATGATACCAATGAAGCAGCACTCAGTGCTTCCCTAAGTTCCTCAGAGAAATTCCTCAATGGGCCCTACTGGTTCTAAGGTATTTTCTAAAGTATATCACATATATTTATTCTCGTGGAAAGCTCAGTTCATAGTCTTCAGCCATTTCAAGGTTTGATGACTTGAATAGGAACATGCTCAGAAATGCAAACTTTTAAATATTCTCAACTCAGCAAGAGGAAGGCAGAATGGGAAGCTAGCATAATAAATTAGTCAAGCAAAAGAAGCCATCTATGTCCTAACTAAACAGATAGAATTCAAATACTCTTTCCTATTAAAATGGGAATGCTGAAAGACCATTCATGTCTAAGAGAGTCAGATGATAAAAGAATCAGATACTCTGAATTTATATAGATAAAAAATTATAAGTTCGGATTTGATTAGCACCGATTTAAAAGTGGAATAGATAAGTTGTGAGATTTTTAATATGCCTGAAATCATAAGCTTATTATAAATTTAATGGCAATATTCTTAAAGAAATCAAAAGTACTGATTGATAGCCGTCTCTGGTCTTGCCCGCTTTTGATTGATGTTAATCAAGTTATCAGACTGATTGAAACTCAGCAGCTGATTATTATTCTTTCTTCCTTGCTATAGTCTTTTCCTCTCTTTCATGTCGTTGTGCACCATTAGTGAGAAAGGTAGTTTCTTTTTGTTTATTAAAAGACTACTCTAGTTCATTTTGCTGTTTTTACTTATTATCTCCTTTATCTTATCCAGTTCTTAGCCTGGCTCATAAATGAAAGTAGGGGCTTGAATATGCTCCAGATAGGACATGTTCCCTTGGAGTCTTTATTCTAGAGGGTGGTCATTCACTATTGAGGAGATGCTTCTTTGATGTCTAAAAGAGTCTGTCTTCCCTATGATGCTAAAATCATCACTGAATACTATTTGATACATTTTTGAATTTATGAAGTCATCAAAGTTCTTATTTTGCGAGGTATGTACTTGAGAAGGGACCTCACTATTATAAGCTGTGTTTACTTTATCATTGTAGTTCTTTGAACGGAGGAGTTGCTCTGGACTATCTTGCCTTGAGAGCTGATGAGACCTGATGTATCTAGGGAACTAAGTAGTAGCTGCAGAGGTGCTACCACCCCCTCCTCCTAAACTCATTATTCTCCTTCCACTTTTGAGCCGTGAAGTATATTTAGAACTTTCATTTTCGAAAAGTTTGATCTGCACGTCAAACAGATTTTGCTTCTCAGTCTTTTCGTCTTGTGATGCATTTCTGTAAATCTTACCATCTTTTCCTTGCACAGTCGTTTCTGAGGGATCATTTGCGCAAGACAGGCAAAAGATAAGCTTAAGATAAAAAGCATAATTGAAATAAGCAATTAACATTTCTCTTTCCAATTACTACTTCCTGCTGTCTCTGGTAAATCTTGGTTGAATAAAATTAAGAATTAAACAAAAGTATAATCTCTTGAATCTGCTTCATTTAAAGAGAAGAACTTAAACTAAGCTGCTCCACCTCATTTATAATTTGCACGAAGTTCTCCTCTATCTAATCAACCCTTTTCTATTGGATGTCAAAGTTTTCCTTCACTTCAGAGGCTTCAGCTTTCTCACCAATTTTTCTGATTATCGAATGGATGTTCATGTCTTGTCTCAGCTTCACTAGTTTACTATCCCACATCTTTGCCATGTCTACCATGTTCTGTTCATATATTTGGCATTCTTTCCTTATGAAGCCCTAGAAATAGTCTGCTGGTAGAACATCTCTTGGGAACCATTTATAGAACATATCTACGTCCATTTTGAAACTCAAATCTTCCTAGTGGTGCTCCTCATCCACTTTAGAATTGAGAGCAGTGTTTATCTCTTGAAGTTTTTCATTCTGTTTATTCAAACTTTCTTCTATTTGAGCGAGAATCTAATCTACATTCTGTGGTATACTCTTGATTGCTGCATCTCTCGACTCTTGATATTCAAAGAGTTAGCTCTAAATTAAAGTGATTAGTTTCAAGAATTAGAGAGTTTTTATACTTACTATCTTAAGTTGATTATCTCTGTTCCTTTGATCAAAAGATTGATAGCCTTTTTGCATCAACTCAAACTACTGATCAAATGTGATCTTCGCCTCCCTTGCATCAGCCATTACCTTATTTATCTAAGTCTTTTCAGCTTTGGTGTTCATCTTCTTTTCTAGCTCGTACTATATCTACTTGAAGAGCTGTAATTTTTCATCTACTGACATCGCCTGGTTCTCGATTTTGACCCCCATCTCTTACTGCATCTTCATTATCTTTTAAACTGTTCCGCTATCGCTCTCTTCAAGCTTAAATACACATCAATATAAAGTCAATATCTTATTATCAAAGCTTTTTGAGGATTCTCTCTTCGATCATCCTGCCGTGATCTTCAACAAATTGGTGGTTGGCTCTAGACTTTAGTAACTATTCACAATCTGACACTCTCCACTAGAGATTCTTCTCAAGATTAGCTTATCGATCTTCCAATTCTTGAACTTTCTCAGTAGTCACCTTTTTTGCACTTTCAAGCCACACTTCGAAATTTGCGAGTCTATCATCAATCTCTTGCCCTAAAAGTTTCAATCAACTGAATTTAACATAAGTAAAAGATCTAGCAATCAAACTTTTTAAAACTTGGTGTTAGAATAAAAACTTAAATACTCAATTTTTTACTAAATCCTTCTTACCTGAGCATTGATTCTAGCTTCAAATTCCTTGATTTTGGCATTAAATTCTGCTTGCTTGACTCTGTCATTTATTCTGAGATTGTAGCTTTTCTTGTCTTACTCATACTTTGGCAAAAAGTCTTTTACTGACTGTAAATCTCTGAGTGCCTATCTAAAAGACAATTTCAGTTTGGCGAATTCCTCGTCCAAATCCCCCACTATTCTCCCCTCTATGATAGATTAGATATCTTTGGCGTCGGAATCAAGTGAGGCCTGCTTGTTTTAGTTTTGAGATACCTGAGCTGCAAGATCAAAGCCATTATTTATTTCTTGAATAACATAACTCAACTATTTTGAAGAAGTCAAGACGCTAAAAATTTGTAGTTACCTTTGAGTTGTTAATGAATTCATCAGTTATGACTTTATTCATAGCCATTTGCGTCTTTGAATTCAAGTTTAGCACCTCTTGCACCTTTTCGAATAGACTCTAATACGAAGAATAAATTAAAACTCTACCTATATTTCATACCTTAACACTTTTAAGTTTGAGTCTCATCTCTTTCTGTAATTCAAGTAAGTCAAGTTCCCCATCACTTGATTCTTCACTGTCTTCCATGTGCTTGAGAATCTGATTTCCAGCCCCTACTCTTCGAGTTTTCTTTTTATTCTACTAAGACCTTAGGAGGTCTAGTTTTTAAAAAGCCTCCTCTGAATACTTGAGGCTTTTCATTTCCAAGTCCTTGAATCGTTTGCTCTTTGAGGGGGAGCTCAGGAACGATCCAAATGCCTCGTTATTCTAATTGCTTTGACTATTGCCAAATAAAGTTAGAAATTAGTATGTATGTATGTTTATAAAAATAGTCCTTAATATGCAAGATCTCCCCTCTGTTAGTTGTTTAAAGGCTGTTTTATTCCATTAGAAATTTATTAAATCTCCTTCCCAGATCATTAAATTTATTCTGTTTCTTATAAGCAAATTACTCTAAAAGTTTTAATTTATGGATATAATTAATTGACCGAAAAAAATGTTAAACTTTAGACACGCAACCAAGCGTCATTTTTATAGAGAGTAAAAAGCTTTCCTATTTGCAGCACCCATTCGTTAATTTTAAAATTACAGACTAAAAGACTTCAAGGATTAAGAAGATGATTATGAAATAAATATGACTTCTTAATAAATTCTGCAAAATGTGAAAAAAAGTTTAAATACTTGCTTTTTTTGTTTGTAAGTAAGGTCTTGACGGAAAGCGATAAAAAGATGCTCAGTTCTTTCCCTGAGTATAAGGAATATGAGGTGTCTAGCAAAAAGAAGGATCTTCCTAAAATTCTCAACTCTTTAAATGAAATTTAGAAAATTCTAAAGCAGGTTGTAATAAATTATAGTCTAGGTAATATCCTTTAAATAATTAAAGTTGGGTAAGAAGGATCTGTAATATACTCTCATCTGAATGAGTTGAAAGCTTAGGAGCATATTAAAAATAGGAGCTACGAATAAGCCTCTCAAATTCTCAGAGAGCAACTCAAGAGTCGTGCTCAAATAGCTTCCAAAGATAAAGATGAGGAGTACCGTTTGCAAAGGAACTTACTGATTTCCTTAATTTATTCAGACATAGATAAATGCATAGAGGAGGGGGACAAAATAGAATTTCCACACGAATATATTAATCAATTCGCAGACTTTCTACAGATAATGGGCGTAAGTTTTTAGCTAAATCATTTCAATAATGTGTTATTATACCCTATACTCCTTAATTCTTTCAAGTATAAAGAACAATAAAGATTTAAGTTTCAAAATAAAGAGCATTTTAATTAAATCTTCATAGGATAAGATAGGTAGCTTTATAACTATATTTTTATTAGAAATATAGTAGGAATTTTAACTTTCATTTTAGTAATTGGGATTTAATTATAAACTCTTCATTGAAGCTAATTTATCAATAACTTATAGGTGGCACACTTACTTAAAGGTTAAATACCGGCTGCCCTAAACATTTTAAGAATTTGCCCCTAGTTCTTATTTTTTTAAAAAGATGGTATGAGATTTGCTGAAAGTCTTAATAACTTTACGGTGGTATCATTTCCAGTAATGGAAACATCTGAGAACAAAAGAGAAATAATAATTAATGGACTTACAGCTCAAAATTAAATAGATAACTACAATTGTATTTAAAAAATGGATTCTGACATTTCTTCTTTTTATTTCTAAATTATTACACTTCTATTTAGAATATAAAATTTAAAACGCTTTAAATTAGATAGAGAGAAAAATTATTATTGCTACTTGATTTATAATTTTCGTGTATAGTTCGCTGAGAAGTAGAAAAGAATGAACAGCAATTCAAATTAATTTGATTGGCTCTTGAATAAGTGAATATTAAAGATAAAAAAATTTAAAAGTGTCCACATCCATCTTATTTTCTAATTTAATATGGATTTAAATTTAATTCTTACTATAATAACTTAAAGAAGGCTATCTAGTATTTTGAAGTAAGATAAGAATGCTCTAATAATAAGTAGGTTCCATTTTAAAATCCTAGAGTTCAAGGCTTAGCTGCTTTGACAAGGCTGAATAGTTTTTTTTAAAATAATTTTTTATTTCAACTAAAATACAAATAGAAAAACATACTATTCTTTTATCTGTAATATATGAGATAATTATTTAAGAATGAGCTTGTTCCTTCAATTGAAGAAGGGACGGTGGACCATAATATAGTGAATTGCCTAGACTCTAAGAAGCTAAGAATAGTTTTCCAAAATATAGCTGAATTTATGGTTAATCACATGACAGACAAAGAGGATAATCATGTAAGAAAACGTTTATTTGTTTTTAACATTAACTGTAGATCATCTCTTTCTGGATTTATCTGAAATATAATTTATATTATGATGACGGATTATGGCAGGATTAAAGTATATTGAGAAGCATGAACCTGAAAACACTTTTTTCCAAGTCATGCTCTTAGGAAAATATTACAAGAATGGAATTTTATAAATTGGCAATGACGAATTTATCTGATGAAGGGTTAAATAATCGAGTCTGGTTGAAAATATTAATCTGAGTAAGAAATCATATTATGAGTGCGTCTAAGATAAACAATTAGGTTTTGATTGCTGGTGATCTGAATAAAAAAATATAAAGAGTTTTTGAAAAATAATTGTTTTAAGGTTATCCTATCTTCATGAAATTCATTTCTATTCACTCATGAAAAAGCTTATTTGTCATACTTAATATCTCTCTCCAATCATTTTCTTTAATATAAAGTTTGACAAATTTGATAAAGCACAAATCAATGGTTTTAGAAATTACTTTATCAAAGAAGTTTACCATTAAAATTACTAGCTTTAGCAGCTTTAAATCAGAAGAAAATAGCTTAAACAACGAATACAGAAGGAAGTAGAAAATAAAAACTTGATTTAAACAAAAAAAACGCATCCATTTTTTGTTTAAATTACCAATCTTTAAAGATTCTATTAAATAATCTAACAAGTGGAAAACAATAACAGATTATAAGGAAATAATTAGCCATCACATTTTTTCAGTTTGTAGAATTTATCCTTATTTAAACTTAAGTCAAAAGTACTCTTATCCTCTGGATTAATACTCTAAGCTTTTGATTTAAGGCTTAAATAGAAAACCAACTCCACTTTCAAAGTAGCTATAAATTTCTTTCTTCTCAAAATTATATCCCATTTCATGATACTACGAATCGAACAATAAATTCTTAATGGCTGAAGGATTCTACAATTAAGCTAACGACTCTTCCAAAGGCTAAATCTCATGGGAAAGAGTATAGGTACTATTATTTAATTAAAAAAGATTTAAACTAATTTTTAACTTCTCAATTAAATTAATTTTTTGAATAAAAAATCTAGGCCACCTCCTTTCAAATATGCAATCAAGATAGAACGATGCGAAAAGAGCCTTCAACGAAGCAAAGGAAATTGAAGCTTAACTTTAGCCTTGGCTTTAACTCGAACATATGCTCTATATGCCCGAACTATGGATTGATTGATGAGTAGGTTTATTTTTGAACTTATTCATTATCTGATTATGTTTCTTTCATAACTCCAATGATTGATCTAGATTTTTCCAGGGTTAAGTAAATCTTTGAAAGGCAAAGTCAGTTAATAATTAAACCAGAGAAGCAATAAATCGAAAGAAAGATGAGCTAACAATCAGCGCATAACCAGCACAAACCTAAAATGAACCCCCTTTTGGGAAATATGCTTTCCGCAGCCTTAGGAGCCAGTATCGCAGAGGTAAATCGATTCCTATGATTGAACGCATTATATAGATCATGACACTACCAATCGATCAAGCGAAGGTTAGACTATAGCTGCAAAACACTCCTCAAGGACAGACTCCCAAGTACAATGGAATGATTTCCACTATTGGGAAGATCGCCACTGAAGAGTCAGCTGCAAATCTTTTCAGAGGTTGGGCCCCAGCAATTCACAGACAGTTTGTTAACTGCTCAGTTAGATTCGGAGCATACGAAAGTGTAAGTTTAGTGAAAGAATCTTGGAATACCCTATGATAAACTCAGAAGGATATTGCAAGAAGATGCAAAGTTGAATAATATTATCTATCCTGCATGCTTGCTTGACTTGTTAAATCTTATTAATATAGGTGAGGAACGCTCTCTGTCCCAACTTAAAGCCAGGTGAGAACCCACCCCTCCTCAAGAAGATCATAGCAGCAGCCATCACTGGAACTATCTCTATCTGCTTCGCAAACCCATTTGACGTAGCTAAAGTGAGAATGCAGTCGATTGCTAGAACTCTTGGAGCAAATGGCCAAATGCCATCAGCTTTCACTGTTTAAGAAAAAAATTTTAACCAAATATTTTTCTTCAGAATATCTTATAGCATGTATTTGAGGATTTCACGATGAGAGAAACTTTCCACTCTAAGATCTTAACGGGTGTGCTGATCCTGCTAGATCAAAGCAAGAAGAGCCCCACTAAATCTAACCTGATGTACTTAACTATTTTCATGCTCCTCACTTTCTCATCAAGCAGAGAGTTAGCTATGAATCTTAACCATCTAGCTTTAAGAAGATTAAAACTAGTGTTTTAAAATAAATATGTGCTCCAGACTTCTAAGGATCCTATGCAAACAAAGTTTTCTTTTTCGTCCCTTTCAATTTTTTTATTTATCTGCATCTTATTTTTTTATTCCAACTATTAATAGAGGTATTGAATTTTTTAGCTCCTTACACGAAAAAACTATGCAAAGAAGCAGCTTAATTTTTATGATAGTGTTTTCGAAGAAGGAAATCCTACTGATATTTATTGAATTTAGAAAATTGAAAAAGGCAATAAATTACCTGATTGCTTATCATGATGAGACTAACCAGTATCTTCAGATTCAGCTTATCTAAAATGCAAACTACTTTGATGCAACTGATTTCGAGCTGAGACTTACCTTATTTGGATTACTCTAGCACGCCTAATAGCCAGCGATTGATGCTGCTGATCTTTAAAAGTTTCTTACTTTAATTAATTTGCAAGCATTTCATTTTTTTATGATAAATTTCAATGATGGCTCTGTGTTGCCACCTGAAGGAGAGGATCACAATTATTAACACTTGAGATGATTAAATGTCCCAGGCCAAAACATCTGCCATTCACCACTAAGTTAATTTTGTCCTCTTAAATCAGTAGATTTAGATTTTTAGAGTCAAGGCAAACCAGTTCACCAATAAATGCAGAGATCATTGAAAAAAATTCCACAGAATCTTCAATAAGTGAATTTATCATACAATGAAACGTTCAAGAATTTTGTTTATGAACTTAAATTTAACTAGCCACTTATTTACAGAGATTCTCATTGAAAAAATATGATGCCAAAGATTCTAGTCACAACCTACAGAGGAAACGACTCAATTGACACCTGGCTAATTGCTTATTTGTGGGGACTGGTTTTAAAATATCTTATCACTCTTTATCTTCAACTCTATAATTCGATTAATTATGAGACCTAATAAGAAAAAAAATCTTAACTTTTGAATTAACCTTAACCATCCATACGCTTTGAAGATTAAGCTTGACGTCCCAGACTTAAAATTTACTATGCAGATCTTGTATTCTTGTCAGTTTACAAGCTCATTTAAAATGGACCTAGACTACTCAAGCCAATTTACAAATCTATATTAGCCATTCTCTCTAACATAGCTCCTAAAAGCAGCTGATGGACTTATGTATCTCGTTCAAGTCTTTTCGAAAATAAATAATCCTGCTCGAAAGAGAAGACAACTGTAGAAGTTTGACTTCAGTATTCGAGGCAATAATGTTTGAAGCTTTATTCAGCTGATGAAATACTAGACCATGTTTGACTACTTTATGAGAGACTTACTCAGGGCACTCCCTCCTAAGTCTAGCATATATACAGTATTGCTGATCATCAAAGCTTTTACCTAATTTTGTAGAGCAGATTTCCTCCCACTCAAGCCAAATGACGACTCAAGATTCTGAATAATCGAAAGATGGCTCTCTTTAAATGTAGAGAATCACAAACTGGATGGCGATGATTATAGTCTGTATTCACCACGAGTCTCCATCGCTCGCTCAAGAGAGAGAAACTAAGAATGAGGTAGTGATAGACAAGCGATCTCAAGCTGAAGAGGAAGAGAAAGTTTCAATGAATGAGGTTATTGTTGAGGAGGCAAGGCAATTTAAGAATAACTATAAATGCCTCCATTCCAGCGAGAGGTCACTTTACTGTTGAAATTTTCAAGAATGATGACGATAACAAAGAGAGATAAAAATGTGAAGAAAGTCTTTTCTTGACCAACATCTATAATAATTTAACACACTTACAACAAAGCTATGGTTTTCAGAAACTAACTTATTGAAGAGGATGGAAGCTATTCTTAAAATCAAATCGTAAACATAGATGAAGATCAACTAGCCAGGTCAAATTTAATCATTGAAAGGCTTGCTCCCCACTATGCCAAAGATTTAAACTTTCTAAAAAATCTGTAGAATATGTGAAAAAAAGTATTTGATCAGTTTACAATATCTCAAAGAGATAAAATTTGAGTACTTTTAAAGTAATGATGTATCAGACCATGTTTGCTTAGTCATTTTTCATAAAGCATATGCAGTTGCAAAAAATGTTACCAGTTGATAATCAAGGATCTTCCAGCGGAATTGAGCAGATTCATTTTCTCTCAAGCTTCTGAAGAATCGAAATCTAAAGTTATTTATTATCATGAATGCATCATCTCAAGTTGACGAGGAAATGGAATGAGTTTTAAAGATATAAACATGAGAAGTCAGTCAGCTTAAGAGGATGATGACGAAGATGATGATGGCTGGGAAAGATAAAACGATGAAGGGGAATCTCCCTCTTAATCAAATCCAATTGCTTCGGTTGCAAGTACTGCTGTCTAGCAATAACCTGAGAGTGGAATGCAATAAGAGCATGGTTTCAAGGCCCTCTAGAATATATCTGACTCGAAACAAGAAAGGAAGGAAGAACAGTTAGCTACAAGTAATGATGCAACTGCTTAAGAACAGGAGAGAGCAACTCAGCAATAACTCGTTGACTCTTCTCAGTGGCCGTCAGCTGCTTGGTTTAAGAAATGGAAGGAAAATCTTACACAATATTCAAACATCAAAGCATGTATCTCTCATACTTACAACAAGCAATTCGAACATGAAGCTTTTCAATTGATTAGGGACTGGTTTTTGTCCAAGCGCAAGAGTTCTCAATTTTTGATCATAGAAAGTTCAGGCTATTTTCAATTAATACATATCAAGGCAGTGGATAATGAATAGATAATATTTATTGAACAAAAAAGACCTATTTTCTTCTGTCCTTAATCCAAAATTGCAAAATTATCGTACCAGCAATAACAAATGAATCTTAAATTGAAAATCTGAGTTGCTCTCATTTATATCCTTGCATTTTTCTATGAATGTATCCACGAGCTAGAGCAAATGCTATTACCCCATGGTGAACTGCATTTACGCTAATGATTTACAGTTTTGAAGGGAGTTACCTCCATTTATCTATATGAGGGATTGCTTCCACGCCAAATAAGCGATGCCTCTTCTGATTATAATAAACTCCTGCGATATTATAAAGGAGGAACAGACCAACAGATATTAACAAGTAGAAAAAGAATCCTCTATTTCCTTGCCCTCCCATCGTTGCAGCAAACCAAGGACAAGCTACAGGAGTCTTAAGCCTGAAATGAAGCTCGCATTTAGTTGGACCCTAAGTATGCCCGATTTCGTTCAACTCAAACTACAAAAAGTTTTGTTAATATTTAAGAGCAAAGCTTGTTGAACAGTAAGATTTTAAATGCAAATGGTACTCTAAGACTTACATTTTGATCCTGCTACTCTCCGCATTCAAGTCTGAATAGTACTTTTCTAGGTTATCCGTTTAATGAGGGTGTTTCAGAGCCTTCACAGATAGCTCCTCCTTAAAATCCTACTAAAATGCCTTTTTGAGCATCTCTCTCATCAAGCAAGTGGTGCTATCTTTGTGGAGCAGCAGATTGCCCTAGGATTTCACAGGTATCAGTCTCTGTGTCGTATATATCCAAGTATTCCACTGCACTCGCTTCCACTCCATTGCATGGTTTTGGGACAGTTTCGCAGAAGTTAAATACGTATTCGATGTTAAACATTCCTGAGGTTTACGCATCATAAACCCGCCATGGATCGCTATAATAAGACAATTAAGACTTAAGGTCAAGACTTAAAAAATCTAATGCAATTATAAAGTCTTAGCTTACTTCTTTGGGCGTTAGAGGTATGATAAATCATACTCATTACCGAATTTGGGATCTTTCCAAGTGCAATCACTCTTTGAAAGCGAAGGGCTGATAAATAGAAGCAGTGAGATTGCTAAAGTTTAGGTAAGGGAATTAGTCCTGCTTATTTTTTACTTGGTGCTAATTTATTTCTGTTTCATTTCACTGTTAATTATAAATTTTATTACTTCAACTTTAGGAACATTTTTATTATGAATCGATATCATCAACATCAGTTACATACATCTCTTATTTGAAGAGAAAAAAACTAGGCTTTAAATATATTGCAGAAAGCTAATTGAAATGTTTGTTTATATCTTAAAATTGTTATAACATGGAAAACAGTTTACTAAATCAAACTTAAAGTCCTTAGGGGTCGAGTACAGGATTGGTCCTCGCAGCTGCTCGAGAATAGGAACTTAACTTTGATTTTTCAAACACTAACACTCTAGGTACATAGAACGTTAAGGCCAATAAAGGATGAGTCTCCAAGGATGCATCCAGTCCTCCCAGACTCTCTAATTCGTAAAAGAAGCTTAAAGAATTCGACAGGTTCCTATGGTGTCTGCCTTTAGTTCAGCTTCTGAAGATAATAATTATCATTGATGTGTGGGTTGCAATCTCACACGTTGTCTACTACATCCTATTTTTGATTGAGGCGCAGTCTGATTTTGAGAAGTCATTTATTCTCTACAGAGTGGTGATATTTGTACTGGACATTGACATAAGCAAACCTGCGGAGGCACGACTTACCATAGTAAACTTCATAGTAATGACCATCTTTTAATTCATGCTCTTCACCTGTAAAAGCTATACAGGAGTTTGGGCCTGGAAGAATAAATTCTCCAAAAAGGATTACCAATAGTAAGCCAATTGAGAATTAATTGTAACATTTTCATAATTATGATGTGTTTACTACATGATAAGTTTAACTACTTATCTTTATCTTTTGACTTTCTCTGTCATCGCTCTTATAGTGAGATTCAATTGGTTCCTAAACTTACAATTCAAGTTATTGAGTGATTAAATATAACTTAATTGAGTTTATTTGCTATAATAATTGCAGCTGATTGCTTGGAAGTGGTGAGTCATTTGGCAACTTATCGTTATCAACAGAAGCTAGACTACTTAAACATTCTGGCTGATGAACACTCAGAAACCTATCAAATTAAAAATCACACAACTACGAAGTCTCTTGTTGCTGCCAGTCCCAACTAACACTCTAAATATCTTCTATAAATTATAATGTATTGCTTAATACTCCTCTTTCAATATTTTTGGACAGGGATGGCGTAGAGGCTCTTCAGTTCATTCTCGATCTTAGAGCTAGTTCAGCAAGACCTCTCTCTACCGAAAATACCAAAAGAAGGATTCTAACGTGAGCGGGGCAGATTTCTTGCAACCAGGGGGTGCCCCAAATGGAGCCATAGCATTCAATAGAACTAACACTTAACAACCTCCTGCTGCAGATAACTAATCTCAAAGTGATTCGAGTAGGTAGCTGCTTACCCCACTCTAGAATCCTACTTTTTAAATTATAATCAAGGTTAAAGAAAGTTAGTTCTTTGTTTGTAATAATATTCATAAATCCTTTCGAAGCAAAGAGGAAGTTTACTTATTAGAGTTAGGAGGCCTAGAAGATAACAGCGTCTCCTAACTCATTCAAAAACAATAACAACTAGCTTTCATAGTCCACTGAGAATCTCAAGAAAGAGGAAGCCAAAAGGCAGCCAAAGGATGTTATCACCAAGTTCAGCTAATATAAATAGAACCAAATTAGGAGAAAGAAAACTAATGAGGGCTTAAAAGCAAATATCCTAGAAGAAGATTAGTGAAGGGCAAACTATTCTAATGAGTATTTACTATAATAAACATCTCTATTATTGCAATAAAGTCATATTCGATTCGAGACAGAAATTAGATTTCTTACTTTCTTTATTCTAAATTATTCTTCCAAAGTACAGCTTCTAAAGAGAATTGAAGAGTATCACTAAATCTAAATGACATACTTTTAACTTAATAGAAAAATAAGCTTGAGAAAATATCTGCTCTATTTTTCTTGTCAGGAGTTATAGTGGCTTCTAAGTTTAATATTATTCCATTATTGCTTCAAAAATTTTCATATATCGCTGGCAGCTTTTAATTCGTTATAAGGTTGTTCTTAAATGATTATGATCTTATGATATCAGTAGACTTCGTAGTGGGTGGTGATTACTCATGAAAAAGGGTTATCAAAAATTAGAAAAATAATATATTTAATCTTAAATGGAAGTGACTGTAGTGGAGGAGTCGGGCAAGCAACACTTTTACAAGAATTTTCAGGACAAGGCCACGGTCTTCGAAATAAAGTAGCTGATTGAAAAGGACACTGGACACAGAATTGATTCTCAAATCCTCAAAATAGGAACGCACTACCTATCTGACTTTCTTTTCATCAACTAAATACCTAGCGACGAGTCGTACTGATCCCCAGAGCGAGCAGTTAGTCAGGCAGACAAGAAACGAATAATCACTTTGAGAGTGTGCAAGCGCATGTTCTAGCTAACACTCAACGTACAGGATTCTAAAACTCTTTCTCACGATCTGGTTATGGATGTCTATTCATCCTCTTCAGTCTTTACACTCAAGCAACTTATCCTACAAAAGACACACATCAAAATTAGTGAACAAGTTCTTTCAAATAAAAGGGAGGTTCTCATGGACGAAAAATACCTTAAAGAAATATTCTTAACGAATGAAGGATATTTTAGTGTTTTCACCTGTTTAACTATTTGAAGCTGGCATCATGCCAAGAGGAAGAATAAAAGTAAGGTGGGTCAAGTTTGGAGAATCATAATATATCGATGCTTGAGGATGAACTTACTTCAACGCAAAATCATCACAGGTAAAACTCAGGTGCATAAACGCATATCAAAACTGCTAAAGGTAGCGAACACCTCAATAGCACTTGCATGAACACTCCTGGAACAGCTTTAGGTAGCAAGCAATTTCACCACTATCTAACTTAATTTAAAAGTCATATGTATTATATATGTAACTTTGGTGGTAAAGAAGGTGAATCCAGTGAATCAGAGAGTAACAGTAGGCCTGGATTTTACTTTTAACACTCTCCGAAATGTGAAACGAGTGGGCTGGTAGGAAGATGCACCTTGGTATCGTGAAACTTAGGATGGCTTGAATTGGCTGTGCTACTGTAAAAATAAGAAGTGCTAGGCTTTCCATCAATTGATCTCAATCCCTCGAGGCTACTCACTCTTCAAGATGAGTAGAGAAATGAAAGACTTCATCATATGTCCCGTCTGCAAGCTAGGGAGCGGCAAGGATCTGGTTGATCTGAGGAATGTAGGTTTCGTAAACTGCGAGTGGGTACTGAAGGGGAAGTTAATGAACAAGGACGACTCTCGCGTATTCGCTGAGGGCAAGACCTATGATGGAAAATTGTACACCTTCAAAGAGACTAACTATCTGCAAGCCTACGAGAACTTAGAGATCATGGTCAAGCCCCTGAAAGAGTCCTAGATAGTGAATGACAGTCGAATATACTCAGAAAGTAGTTACCGTTCCTCCTCCGTCTCTCAATCCCAGAAATAGCGAGACTTGCAAAAGAGGAGAGAGCAGCAGTCTTCCTCCTCTAAATAAATCCTCATAAACTCCACTCTTCAAAAACTCGCAAATGAGGAAAGCAAAGATATCCTACTTATCAAGGAAGCATCAATAAAGCAAGTTCAATAGAAGGAGCAACAGCAGATTATAGTCTTGGACTAAAAACTTCAAAATTAAAAGGAGCAAGCTCAGCAGATTGAATAGGAAAAGCAAGCAATCGAAGTAAGAGAAAATCAAAACTCAACTTAGGGATAGAAGTAGCACAGACAGAGCAAAAGTGTGGCTATAGGAATTTAAAAGGCGAAAGGAGGATCCTCTTGGAGCAGGTTCGCAAAGTGTAACAACTGCTGTGCTGATGAAAGTAATAGCCTAACGTTGGACAATCAGTAGAAAGATGTTGTTGAGGCTTTGGGATCTGTTCATTAAAGTAAAAAGGTTATGGTTAACAAAAGACCTATCAGAGTTAACAATAACAATAATTTAAAGTCTCAAGAGATTATAGGATAGGATCAATTAAGTTCTCAAAAGGATAATTAACAAGAGAGAGGACAGAGTGCTGATAAGGGTGATCAGTCTAAGTGTGTCATCTTTTGAACGTTTTAATGTCTAATAACCTACATAGAATTTTGGAGTTAACTTTAAGTTAATCTTGTGATGGAATCTCACTAGATTTATACACTTACACTATACTCTAGAATAATAATCATTTAAAATAAAGAGTTATTTATTAATAAAGTATTGAAAATCGATTTACATCTCAGAGTTCTATTCACGATTATATGAGTTTGAGAAGCATTTTATAATTATATTTAGTAAAATGCAACTTAATGTACCGCTACAAAGCTCTCAAGATTAGAGTCAGGGCAAAAAGATACTCACGCTTACTTAGGAGCACTTGCCTGAGGATGTGTAGAAGCTCAGTGAAATATTTCAAAGAGAGCGAGTCCCAATCGGGTACTGGGTCAATACTGCTGTAAGTTAATTTTGCTTGATAGAATTTCTGTCTAGCTCAACTTTAATCTCTCATCTTATATCTCCTAACTCATTCTTTGATTAGTTGATGTACTACAAGTAAGGAAACCTGAGAGCCTTTGAAACCTTACTACTATCTGGCTTGAATGAATCTTTGGACCGCAGGAACCACACTTACCTCTACGACACCACTGACGATAGAATCGAAGGCTTGAATAAGCTGGCTTCATTTTATCTGGCTGCCAGTCAACTTGACAACGACCCCGCTCAACACGACCTCAGGACATAGAAGGGCATGTACAACATCAACTCTGCAGACAACTTGCACAATGCTAATCCTTAGAACTGGATTACTAAAAGCTTCTATGTCATGTCCCAGGGTAACTTCCAAGGAGTGAAGTAGTATCTAGATTACTTCAAGCAATTCAACTTCGCACATCCACTTGTTCAATTGATCCTTGCTCTCAGAGAATTTAACAGCCAGAACTATGGAGGTAGTCTAGAGTTGCTAAAGCAAATTTTAAGGGAGAACCCTCGCAGTCCTCCTTCAATTAGATACGGAATAGGTCTTTGCTACTACCGTCTCGGTAATATAGAGAAGGCTAGTTTGGCCTTCAAGAGAGTTCTAGAGCTAGAATCTGACAATGTGATGGCATTGATTTCACTGGCTATTGTTGAAATATCTCAGCAGTATTACGATGAGGAGGTGAGGAAGAGCGTCCAGGATTTGTTGCAAAGGGCCTATGAAATAGATGACTAGCACCCACTTGTGCTTAGGTACTTGGCAGAACACTATTTCATGAGCAGCAAGTTCGCCATTGCAAATAAGATGTGTGTCAATGGTCTCAAGAATCTGGAGCGATTCCGAAAGAACGAGGGCAACCTCAAGGAGAACCCGACATTCAGAAGAGAACTAGATTTCCTAAAGAGCGATCTATATTTCATCCAAGGCAAGATCAAACATGTAGAAGATGAATATCAAGAAGCGATGGCGTTCTACCTAAAGGCGATTAAGATGAATCCAGCTAACTCATTTAATTAAGATGAAGAGTACTAATAATTATTTACATAACTTTGCTGCTCAATTCAATTTAGCAAAGGTCTATTTCTGCTTCAACTAACTGCTTGAGTGCGAGCACTGCCTAGAGCCACTACTTAAGAATTAAAGGTACAAGGACTGCTTAATTAAGTCAATCTTTCAGACTTGTAAATTTATAATGCTTTGAGGGATTAAGATTGCTAGCTCAGACAAAGTGCAGATAAGGAAAGTCGCAAGAGTCTATTGAGTTATTCAAGCGCGTGCTCGAGCTGAACCCCCAGGATTTTGAAGCCAACTTCGAGATAGCTCAGATGCTGGAGCAGACAGATCCGAAGGCCTCTCTTAAGAATTACGAGGTCGGCTTATAAATCATGCAGTAAGATATCCAAGATAGACTTGCAAATGGTGATGTACTACAGAAGGAAGAGTAGATCATCCCACCTGAGCTCCATATTAATGTAGGTACACTCAGACTCGAGGTGGGGAAAATTAAAGAGGCTTTTGATTCCTACTCAGCTGCAGTGAAGAACTGCGAGCTTATGTTAGACATTAAACCTGCAGACCAGAAGACTGTATCTATCTTGGTGACTGCAAGATTCAACTTGGGCTTTTGGTTCGAATAGCATCAGCGATTTGGAGAAGCCTCTGAGCAGTACAAGCTAGTTCTAAAGTTGGAGCCAACTTATGTTGATGCGTACCTTAGACTGGCATACTTGGCGAAGAATAGAGGCGACACTAAGAGAGCATTCGACTATATAGATCAAGCTACTTAGAACCATATTAAGGCTCCAGAGCAGTTTGCAAAGCCAATTACTGAGTTTTCAATGAAGGGCAAGTTATATATGGACATGCATGAACTCCAAAAAGCTCATGAAGCTTTCAGATTCGTGACTGATAAGCTACAAAGAGACGGGTACGCTCTACTAGGAGTAGGCAACTGCTACTATGAGATGAGCACTGCCTACAGAGAGGAGATCTCGAAACAGAACGAGCTGCTCTTCAAAGCAATGGAGAAGTACATGCAAGTACTGGAAATGGACGAAGCGAACGCTTATGCTGCTTTGGGAGTAGCAAATGTCCTAACTGAGCATGGTAAGATCAACGAGAGCATGGATATCTACAAAGCATTGAAAGAGAACTGCCCAAATATTCTTAACATAAGTTAATTCAATTATCTCCAAAGATAAGTAATCAAGTGTTTTTCGATTTTACATTTATTATTTATGATGGAGCAATATGAGCCACGCTCTAGTAAATCTAGGTCACTTGAGCGTCTATCAACAGAGTTTTGTGAACGCCATAAACTTCTACAGCAAAGCGCTGGAGTTGTTCGAGGGAGGGCGTAACTTGGAAATCGAACTCTATTTATCAAAGGCCTATTATGTGCAGAAGGATTTCTCAAGCTGCAGGAAATTGCTAGAGCAGTTGATGGTGCGCTATCCTTAAGACCTTCGCATTCGCTTCAATTTGTCAAAGTGCCTCACCTAGCAAGCCACTGAAGTCTTCAACAAAGCTATCCGCAGGGTCACTGAGACCAGAGATACCATCGCAGCACTTGAATATGCTCGCAAGCTTACACAGCACATCACAAACGTGGATAAAGATTCTCAGAGACAGAATAGAGACGTGCTTGCTCAATACCTGCCAAGTAACCTCTCAAAGGAGGGCTTTGACTTGCAGAGACAAACCTACAGAGTGATGTTCGGTGCAGCCTCTGAGAACTTGAAGTTCATCTAAGAGATGCTGGACAACAGTTAGAGGTTCCTGGAGAATGACCAGGACGTAGAATAGCAAATGTACTTACAAGAGAACATCAAGGCTCACCAGATCCAGAGTATTCAGTCCGTCAAGGAGAAGGAAGAGTAGGAGAAGCAGGCTCGTCTGAAGGAAATTCAAGAAAGGGAACAGGAGATTGCTGCTAAGCATGAAGAAGAGGCTGCTGCTATAGCTATGGAAATGATGGAGTCATTCATAACCTCTAAGGGTAAAAGCAGTGGTAAGCAAAGAGGAGCTAGAGCAGGCGGCGATGATTCTGAAGAGGATGAGAGAGCCTTCTCACTGAACCACAACCAACTGGATAGGAAGATGGGCATAAAAGACTTCGGCAACGAAGAGGAGGATGAAGAGCCCGAGTACCAGGACAAGGAGGGCGAAGAGGACTTCTATGAAGAGAATAAGGGCGAGAACGGGGAGAAGAAGAAGAAAGAGAAGAAGCACAAGGACAAGAAGAGCAAGAAGGAGAAGAAGCACAAGGACAAGAAGAGTAAGAAGGAGAAGAAGCACAAGAAGAGAAGACTGGAGAGAGGTGACCGGGCCGATGAGGTCCTAGGAATGGAGGAGGAAGACTTGGTGAGAAGCGAGTAAGAGAACGAAGTTGGAGCTGATGCTGAAGCTACTAGAGAGGAAGGTGGCAGAAGACTGAAGAGGAACAGAGCTATCAGTGAGGAGGAAGAGCAGCAATAGCAAGAAGACCAGGAAATGGCAGAGTGAAGAAGTTGAAACCAACGTTCTGGAGTTGAGAAAGTTGCATAAGGTTCCGGGATTAACTCACTCATAAGCGACAGAAGGACTAGATATTATTAATTCAAGATTAAAACCTCTATAAATCTATTTTTCTCATAGGTGAAAGAGTAAAAATATTTTGTGATAAAGGTTTTAAATCAAAAGCAACAATGAAAGAGACATCCAAATAAATTAGGCTTGTTCATATTTCAAATCACAATCTTTTAATTTTAAGATATGATATGGAAGCATTCGAAAGAGGCAGAGATTGATTCAACAAAGTTGAGAGTGGAGCAGCTTTCTCAAATTCAAAAGCTCAAGCAATGACTGAATCACGAAAGAAAAAGACAGGCGTAGCAAAGATGTCATCCCAAAGCCCTGAGAAAGTAAAAAATCCTTTTATACAAATTTAATATAAGAAATCCAAAAACTGATTGTGCAGGTGTAGCGTTGGTAGCTCCTCAGTTTAGGAATGTAGAAAGGCCGCCTCAGAATCTTTGATCTCACCTCCTTAGCTTCACAAATTCTTAGATCTCAAAGCTCTAGTTCTAATTCATTCGAGCTATGAGAGAGGAGATGAACGAACTCATTCGTCATCCATAGCTTCCTCTTCTTCTTCTTCATCGCCTTCTTCCTCAGCCTCCACCATGTCTGCGCACTTCTTGCCCTTCTTGCCACCGCGCTGAGTGTTGACGATGTTGGGAGCCACGCCAGACTGAACGAAGTCCCCATCCCCAAGTAGCTTGTAGAGTTCCTCGTCCTTGTTCAGAGCCAGCATGATGTGTCGAGGAGTGATTCTGTTCTTCTTGGCCACATCGGCCTCGCTTGCAGCTAGTTCTATGATCTCAGAGCAGATGTACTGCATCACTGCAGCTGTGTAGATGGGAGCACCTCCTCCCACTCTGTCAGAGTAGCGGCCTTGCTTCATGAACTTAGCGACGCGGGAGACTGAGAACTGCAGGCCCACCTTGGCTTGGGTAGAGGACTTAGGCTTCTTGATCTAGTTCATGTCCATGTCAGCATCTGCTGCCCTTGAAAAGTGGAAGCCTTTGCCCTTTCCTTTGCCTTTGGCGGGCTGCTAGTGGTTGTTGGCGTCTAGTCTTTGGATTCCTGTGGTTTCCATGGAAGTGTCTGCTAGTAGTCTAAACTTGAATAAGCTTACTCAAACATGACCAAAGATAGAGAAAAGAGGGCTTTAATGCTTGCGAGATACTTACTGTAAGCGAACCTTGCTTTCTTCGATGATAGTTGGTTGGTTGTGTTTGTAGTGATGATAGTGTAGAAGAGAAGTTGGTTTCTGTCGCCAAATGTAGTTAATGTAACCTCGATTTTTCCATTTTTAAAGAGAAACTAACCAATCAAATTCAAACTCTCTTTGCAAATTTTCTATCTTTTAATTGTGGGTGATACGAAATAAGTTATTGAGTTTCTAAGATGAGGTAGCTGCTGATAGCTTTCTCCTCTAGAGTATGCATTTCTATTATGCTGCTCATATTCTTGATTTTCATCTCTCTGATAGCTGTAGTCCTGCTATCTCACTTCGTCATTTTGGTAGAACTAATCCTCAGGAGTCTCAATCCTCAAGTTGCGGCCAATACTTGCCTTCACAGTCTGATTCTCCTTGGAGGTTTGAACTTAATCGTCCCTCATAGAGTTTGTCACTATATCGGCTAATGAATCACCATCGTCATAAAACCTCTACTGCTATTATTGCTACTGGACATACTCACCTTAACTTTCATTCTACAAGACTATTTAGTCCATACTCTGGTGATTGCTTTCTGTCAGTTGACCTATTTGATAGCGATTGCTTTCTTTGGTGTTACTGCCAGGGAGACTTGGATTCATGGAGTTGAAAGGTCTTAGACTGACGCCCACAGCCTCACCACCACTACCGCCCAAAGATTCAATCTGTTGAAGATTAAGATTCTGAATCTGAGGAGGAGCATTCGAGCTGCGCAAGTTAAGTGACTGAGTTTGCAATCTCTGGTGAGTGAATGATCATTATTTTCCACATATAGTTATTGGTTAAATGAATAGAGTGAAGATCGCATCAGACTCATCTTACTTTGAGTCTGAGTAGCGACCTAGTTACGAGAACTGGGGCTTGACATTTGGACTTTGGATTAGATTATCCTGCTGATAGTCTGCGTTCAAGTAGTTCTAAAAATCATTCTGCGAATCCAGATTAGAGTATTATAAAGATTAAAATCCTAATTAGTTAGAGTTTACTAATAATGATTAGAGCTCATTTAATATTGCTATTCTTGAACCATGTTCTCTTTTTCTAATGAAGATCTGAGTCTGGAGATGTTACTGATTTCCTCTAGCTTGAGTAGGCCTCTGCCAAATTCCTGTGACTGAGAAATCTAGTTAGAGAAGTTGGGGTTGCTTTTTCTCAGGACGAACACATTTTCATTCTCTTGAGAGTTCCTGAGCACATTCAATTTTTAAATAATCTCATTTGAAATATGATTTGCTCATTGGTGTTTATCTCGCTCAAAGCAGCAGACCCATAGTAGTTCTACTGGTCTTAGATTTGCATTTAGGGTGCATACTGTCTCCTATTTTAAAAGGAAACCTCTTTCGTTGCTTGAGAAGATGGAGGGTGAGCGATCTCAGAACTCAAAGGAACAACCTCACAGTTAACAATTTAATCTTGCATTTTGTAAAACCAGCTCAATTTAATTTATAACAATAAGATGCAAAATATAAACAGCTGCAGATGCTAATTTTGAAAAGAACAAATATTAAACTTGGAATGCTAACTTTATATTTTAAACTTAACTGTCTTATTCTCACATTAATTCATCAAAGGAAGTTACTTTTTCATGCTATAAGAAGAAGATAATTAGATAGGGCTTTTAATTGTGTAAGCTACTTATAAAATACTCAATGTGCTACTTACATTATTGATGGTCATGAATCTCCATAGTAAAATGCAAACTTCTTGATTGAAGGGTATCAAATAAATTGTGAATGAAATTTTCTTAAAACTATGATATCATGTTAACTGAGTTGGGGAGATAGGTAAGCTGTGAGTCAATGATATTTTGGAAGAATTGACTGAAGCCAGTAAAGAGTGGATCCAAATTGATGCGACCATGAATCACTCTCATTAACCTGTAGTGCTCATTTATAGTTAAGTCCTCTACGATTTGAATATCATTTGGCTCACTAAATGAAGAATCAGTCAGCCAGCTATTATCTTTACTTCGAGTGATAAAGGAAAAAGTCTTTTATCCTGGTGAGAGAGGTGTGGCCTCCACTTATAAGGTAGCGCAAATTATCTATTGAAGGTGGTTTGTATTCAATCAGTACAAGCAGCAAGTGCAAAGCCAAGGATGTCATGGTCTCCTTTTCACCGTTAGTATCCACTGCGCTTAGATAAGGAATTCCCTAAACCTAATTAAGCCTGGTCAGAACTTACATATCCATTGCAGTCATAGGAGATAATCGTATTAACGAGGGAGACAAAGAGATTCTTAGTGTTCTTTGCTCTTCTGCTAGTGAAGTAAGTAGAGTAAGGGTT
>JAJKFJ010023930.1:0-29161 GCA_027382625.1 Tetmemena sp. SeJ-2015 | reverse complement strand
CTCAACGGTTCAGTGCAGTGGGACATTTGGTCTATAGTTGCAATCATACTTGAATGCGATATGAAACCAGAGGAATACTACTAGTGTGAAAGTGAAGATGATGCAATATAATTCGCAACAAGACATTTTAAGATAGACAAGGTATCAGAACCTTTGAAAAAGTTAGAGAGTAATAATCAAGCAACCTATGAAACCTAACACTCAGTTATCTGAGTTAGAGGAGGTACTTAAAGGTATAAAATCCAGAGAATATGAGACAGACGTCAAGGTCACCTTCCTAGAAGACTTTAGATTGCCTTTTAGCATGATTATAAGTATTAATAAAGAAATTAATTATACACAACTTATTTTCACTTTCTTATCATATTATGGGGTTTTGGGGTTTTAATATAGATTTCACTATAAAATAAATAAATTTATTAGATATAAAACTCAGCATTTATCGATTAAAAAGGAAATATTTTAGAAATTAAACAAAACTTAAAACTGGATTAATCTCGTATTTTTATTTGCTCAACGAAAAGTAATTAAATAGCCAGGATAGGATTTAGTGTTGTCGTAAATATTTATTCTATAATAAAATACTCATTTATAAATCACATAGTGGCCCCCTGCTCAAATCAAACTATTTCAAAATATGAAACAAATGAATTCTGCTCCATTGTTAAAAGAATCGTAAAGGACACCTGGGCGATTAGGAATAGGTGCGGGTTACTTGGCACCTTGCCCTCCGCCAGATGTTGAAGATAGGCCTACCAAAACTTATAACACACAATAATTTAATCTCTGATTTAACTAGACCAAGGAACATTTAGAAAGTTCCCTCCGGCGTTGTCCATCTGTAATTGTTAGAGTAGCAAGAGTTGGTTAAATTAATTGAATAAGAATAATTTCTTATTTAAACATAAGTTGTCTGCAAAATAAATTCCTTATCCGTTGGCACCATTGCCACTTAATCTCATATCAAAGCCACTCTCAAAACTGTAAATGTGGCTGGGTGAAGTCTGCCTCGTTCCATGGAACAAGTGTCTCATCATTTCCAGTCCATCTAAGTTATCAAATTATATTATTAAATGTAGTACATTTCCTAAATTTTAAGTCAGGGTGCTTTCTTTAAAGTCTTTTGTATTCTGATTGAATCTGAGATAGTATCATACTATAAAAAACATGGAATTATAAACAAATAATGGTCAAGGAATAATACTCTTTACTCCCAAAAGTAATTTCTAATTTACCCCAAGAATAAATTGAAATGAACCCATTAAAATATAAAACCTATAAATTA
The DNA here is from genome assembly GCA_027382625.1 of Tetmemena sp. SeJ-2015. Taxonomy (NCBI): domain Eukaryota; phylum Ciliophora; class Spirotrichea; order Sporadotrichida; family Oxytrichidae; genus Tetmemena; species Tetmemena sp. SeJ-2015. The sequence continues at coordinate 27,876 of JAJKFJ010023930.1, read as the reverse complement.
AGCATAAAATAATTAGATTTGTTGATATTATAGACCTTTTAAACTTTGATAACTACGGGCTATTATCCGTTTTAAATTTAAATGTTTTATTTGAAAATTCAGAGAGAAAAAAATTTAATTAATTTTTAAAAGATCTTCTTCATATTTTTTTATGGGTGAGATTCAAGATTATATTTATAAATCTAAAAATCATGCAAATTTGAAATAATATATCCCAACTTCAAAAATATCTTATCGGGCTAAAATAAATTTTCTAAGAGCCTATTTAATTATAAAGAGATTAATTTATTTTAAGATTTGAAAATTTAGTATTTAAGCACATTTAATAACAACCTCAAAGATAATAAAGAGTTTTTGTTTGGTTGATTATTAGGATTCTGTTTGTTTGCCTCATTATAAGAAGATTATAATCCTATTCATTATTTTTTCTATTGAGATAATTCAAGGTTTCATTTGTTTATAATTAGTTAAAAGTATAAATAAAGTGACAATATTTTACTTCTATCTTTAATAAAATCTTTGAATTGTTTTTCATTCACTTACATGATAAAAATAGATACTAAGTTCTTTACTTTAAAGAAATCATAAATAATAAATTTTGTCAACCTCTTTCTGTAGAAATATAAATTAAATTTATATTTCCTAATTAGCATAAATAAAATCATTACTTCTTTAAAAACAAAGATAAATTTTATTAAAAGAAGAATTCTAAAATGAATCTTATCATAGCTATAATATTCCTATTTTGATTATTCACAAGATGATCTAAAGTTTTTATAATTTTATCTATAATAAATATTCCAAAGCAAAATTACAATTTGAAATTAAATTTATTGTGATATAAAAATAAATACTTTTTAAATTAATTGCCGAGATATATCTTTAAATTTAAAAATGTAAGTTTCTGCATATTTTCTAAATTCAATTAGAAAATAAGGTTAAATGATTTATCATTGCAAAAAGAAAAAACGCAATATATATATTTAGGAGAAGGCAAAATATAAACGAATTTTTAAATATAAGTTTGTCTGATATTGTGTCCACGGCATTAAAAAAGCAAACTGCCACTTTTTTCACAAGTGAAGACTTGGAGGTTGGTGGTGGAGGCTTTCAGTTTGGAAAGAATGCATGCTTTGGATAAAGAGATAGAATAAGAAAACAAAACCCAAGTTTTTAGAGACAAAGTCCCAAGAAAAGTCAATTTCAATAACAGTAGTTAAATCCTAGGACATAATCTAATATCTTGGAAGCAGCACTTTAGCTTGGGAACTGAGAAGGACGTTATATATGCTCTTATTTTAAAAGCCATTTCTAAAATACAAAAAGGAAAATACGTTTAATATTTAAATTCCGTGTTGAGAATATTAAAAAATCAATTTTTCTTATTTCTTTTTATCAAATTATATTTCATTTAAAAATCGATAATAAATTATAACAAAATATATATAATCTGAATAACTTGTTAATGTGTATAAATTTTTCGAAGTCATCTGAAAAGCACACATCTCTCACACTAAGAATATAAATAAACAACTTTATAGCAAAGAAAATGTTGAAAATAGAATCAGCTTATAATTCGATTAAGATTGGGTATTCGAAGAGTCTCTAATTTAAATTATTACTTTATTATTCGATCAAGATTGAAATTCTAAGAACTTTATATTCTTACAATTTTGTGCGAAGTTACAAGTTCAGATAATTTGGATCTCAGGTTTTAATTAATCCAATCATGTTTAAGACACACCGACATATATATCTCGTTTACTAAAGAATGCAATTTAGATATCTAGAGATGAAACTTAGAATATTGATCGATTTTAATTTCTACAGTGTTACACCTCATCATTTACTATTTTTTTTGATAATAATCTATTACATATAAATCCTCATTTATTTTATTATGAATTTCCTGATGGAGAAAGGTAAAGACTACTTTAAGTCTGTTTTCATTTTCTATTTCTACAACTTTGTAGAAACTTAGATCTAATTTTAAATTCCTAAATAGAATTGATTAAATAATAATTAATTAATCTGAGTCATTTAATTCCTCAACTATTTTAGGATCCTTTGCTGTGATATCTCCAAATTTATCGTCTCAAAAGAGGACCATTGAATGCCCGATCTTTCCTAAACTAAATACAATTATATCGCTAGAGTTTTATCAATATAACAAAATTAACAATAAATAGTATTAAAAAAACAAAAACATTGCTTTATTAAATCATCCTTATTTTTCTGAGAAAAGTAGAGACTAAAAAGATCATAATTATTTCAAAATTAACTAAATGTCTTTGAACCTTATTGAATATTTCTTAAATATTGTTTTAAATGCTTTACTATTTTCACTTTAAAATTATGCAATTAAAATTTTATTTATAAAATATCCCTTAAGTTATTGTGGTGCTAATTCTCTAATATTTTGAATTTAAAAGGAATATATTTTTTACATTTCCGTATTTCCACAATTGAATTAAACTAATCTTATAATTGCTTCTGTTTCCTATTTGGCTTTTTAAAGATGAAAAATAAAGGCTTGAAATCTGATTAGGTCTAAAAGGCCTGGGCTCTTTGTGTGGAGGAACCAGCGTTCCCAAACATCCCTTTGAATCATTTGAGAGCTTTAAAATTAATTTATTAATTTTTAATTTAAAGCAACTAGTCATCTACATCTATGCTGCTTATCACATGTCCGTTCTGAGCATTTATAGTTATCATTTTGTTTTTAAGATAGTGACATATGAGCTTATTGTCTATCTATTTCCACTGCAGCAATCATTTTTAAAATATGCTTTTTAAACTTGCATATTATAATAGAAATCTTGCATGTCTCTAATCTTAGATTCCAAAAGGAAGTAAGAAGGGCAGATGAGGTTAGGGAAGGATACGGATCAATATTTAAATTGCAATAAAAATAAAAACTTATTTTAAATAAATATCATTATAATTAGATATAAAAAAGATTCTAAAAATTAATTAAACAAAGATCAGGTTTCTCTTGGAATTCGATTAATTTATTACATATCCAAGCTTAAAGCTGTTTATTACTATCTTAAAGTATTATATTCATAAATATAATGATGAGGACGTTTAAAATAAAATTTTTGGTCTTCATCATTATTTTTAATTAAAATCTCTTTGACTTTGATTAATAATTTAGTAGTTTGGCTAATCTAATTCTAATTAATTTAAATCTAAAACATATTAAATACTTTTTGAGACTTTTCTTTATTGATAAATCTAATAATCAAAAAATAATCATTGCTTATATGAATGCATATTTGTGTTCGTTGATTTAACTATCACTTCAGTTTTATACTTGATAATTACTAAATGAAATGAAATAATTTCAAGAGAAGAAAATTTTATCTTCTATTCAATATATTCATCAAAATAGGATAGTTAATATTTAATGTTAAAATAAATTCGCTCTAATTTTATTATGAACTCAAGTAATCGAGCAATAATTAATAAACTTTTAAATTTTTTATTTTATCTTCCTTTGCATGCTTATAGTTTCATCCAAAGTTACTTGTAAATCTATCAATCCTGCTCCCTTTGCCTTCGATAGTTTTCCAAAATTTGAGTTCACTAATATCAACAAACTAATAAATACGATATACGATTTATATCCTCTTGGCTTAATCTGGTATGAAATTATTTATTGAGCAGTAGGTCAGGCCTCGTTAGTCGAAACTCATCACAAGATAGTCTATAAACTACTTATCTTCAATTCAAATATAATAACCTCATAACGATTACAATTTTAAATTGGTTAAACTGCTCCTGTATCTTAATGCTTCTGGTTTATCAACTCAAACTTAAAAAAAAATATTAATCTATAAAGAATATAAATAAATAGATTGGAATCATTTAAAATAGCATTTTGTAAATTTTTAACTTCATGATATTCTCCTAACTATACTGGCTCCAAAAGTAGAAGCACTGATCTTATTGATTGATTTACATTACTCTGTAAATTGTGCTGTGATAGTTCGTACTCATTGAAAATTTCCTAGACGAATGTAAACTCATGTTTTTGGAAAAGTCCATTATCAAAAATTCAGCTTCAAAATTACATTCTGATGAATAAAAATATATTTTATTTATAGAGCAAGCTTCTTTTCTATTGTCGTTATAAAAACTATGATAGAAGACTACCCTCTCAAGTGAGTCTTAGAGCTCAGAATAGTGATGGAAGTTTAATATACTGAACTCCTTCATCCCATTTAATAAAAAAAAGCTAAGTATTAATTTAATTAAATCCATTATCTAGATATTATCTTAATTAACTCACTAGTCTTACCATACAAGTGTTAATTGATGTTGAAATCATCATGAACCCTCCCACCATTGGTTAACCTTTTTACATTGTTTTACTCTCCTTAGTCTGTTACAATGAAGCATTGCATATTATCCAAGTAGAGCTGTTCAAATTTACTATAAAGATTTTAGGAGTTAGTTAACCTTACCCTAAGATACCCTTCATAATCTGAAATTAAGACTCCTCTTTCAAGTGAGCTACAGAGTAATTCTATTCATTCTGTGCATCTAATTTGTTTTGAACAAAGCTCTGCTTTAGAATAGTCTTTATTAAAAAAATAACTCGCAAGTTTATATGAATAATAGCGTAGATATCTAGTTCGAAAGAGAAGATTGAATCCACTTCACGATCTAAGAACACCTTTCTAATCAAGTAACCATTAGTTATGTCTAAGATCTTCACCACGTTATGATTCTTTTTTAATTTTAAGTTTCTACTTAGTTGTTTAAAATTAAATTTAAACTCAAAAATCTAAAGAGTTTTAAACTTTTATGGCTATTATAAAATTTATTCTTATTGAATTATAAGGATTTAAAATTATAGGATAGTTAAACTAAAATTATTTGTAAAAATTATGATGAGATATAGCTACTCTAGAAAGAGTAAAGCATATTTCAAATGGCTGATACTAAGTGATCATTCGAGCTATCTCAAAAAGATCTTTAGGGTCATTTGCCAAGAGCTCCTATCTTATGAAACCTTGCCCTCTCTGGTCTTTGGAAGAAAACTTAAAGTAATGATTCTCTGATGGGAACTTGGCTAACAGAGTTCTGCCATCCAAAGATAAGAGCTCAAGTTTTTCATTATTCTCATTGAAGATTATCATAATTCAAAAGTCTGAAAATATTCAAGGTAATTTCATTGAAGGTAGAAGTCATGTTCAAAGTAGTGAGAAGTTTTCCGTTTTTGTAAATTTCGATGTTACCATTTTCATCAGCTATGTATGTATTAATTTAAGTAAAATGATTTATTCGTAACTGATTTATTCCCATCACTTGAGGCTGATATCTCGATTCCAGAGGAGTATATGAATTCTTATCTGACCTTCTTTTACAAAATAAATTTAATTGCTTCTAAGAGAGAGGCAACTCCACTTCCTTTTCAAAGCAGAGTTACTGTTACTTTATTATCAAGAGAGCGCTGTCAATTTTATTGTTAGCATCTTCAAAGTATATTCGAGCTATTCCTTTAGCGAAGGGAGGCTAGGAAATTTAAATTATCACATATTCAATTTCAAGTATATTGACGGGTGTATCTCTATTTCCTAACTGAAATTTAATCAATATATCTAAATTTAGCTTTTAAAACCAAAGTTTTGATATGAATGCCAAAACTTCCTCTGGAGTGATCTTCTCTCTCTTGAATTGCACGCATTTGATGGTATTCTCATAGACTGAGAACAATTTATCTTTGAACTTTTTGAATTTGCTCGCTATAAAGTAATTATTTAAAATACAATTTCCTTACGAACTATCTGCTGTCTCCTCTGATTAGTCTAATCAGGGTTTGAGAAGTTCCAGAAATCTTCCACTCTGCAAACAGATACATTAGAAATAGATGAGTAGTCAATTAATATCAGTGATGAATTGTCATTTCTAGGTTCTTTGCTACTTATTTTGATAACTGCTGCGGCGAAGCCAACGCATTTCGCATATTCTACCTCGTCTATTAAATTAGTTTGAGTGAATATTTTGTCAGATAATCAAATATTCTTCAAATTAATATGGAAGGTGAATTCTTTTTCACTGGAGCATTTATGATATGTCCTTACATTGAAACGCTTCTTGGAAAACGGTCTATTAGTCAAACAAAATCTATAGAAGATAATTGCCTTTATAGAATAATTATTACTCCACAATATAGATTTATTAACATTTTAATTTTAAGAAGTCTTTTGTTTCCTGGTCTTCAAGTTCAAAAAGAGTTATCATCGAACCATAAGCACAGTCTTGTTTCTTAATCTTTGGCAAGTAATCTAAAGGTAAATGACATTTAAAAACGTCTTATCATTAATCTTGTAAAGCTAGTAGTTTTTCCTAGTCGACTTTATTTGTTTTCAGGAAAACATTCTTCAAACAAAATTTATTGTGTTGAAAGTAAATGGGAAGTCTTTAAGACAAAAGAACCGTTTAATTAGACTTTTCTTGAGTACTTTAAACTTACTTGTTATATCGACTTCAAGCGCCATTTCGTTAATAAAGTCCTTGGGCGAGTAACTTTGGCCCTTTGGGATAGGAAATTTCCTATTTAAACTATTTGAAGGGAGTTTTGAAGATCTTGCTGAGTACATTTGGGTGTCTTATATTTAATCTCCTTCGTTTACTAACTCAGATTTACCTGGGTGCAAAATCGAAATTCTTGATTATCACAAAATATAAAATTTCTTAAGATAGATAGATACGATATTTTCTAACAAATACAATATTTTTCTATTGTTTAGAAACTTATTTAAGATAAAAATAATTCAGATTGAAGAAATCAATTGGGGTTAATGAATTATGATATATGAAATTTTAATTAAATCTTAAATTTAGTGAAAGGAATAATTTATAATGAAGATAAGGATATGCTCACCATTAAATTATTTTACCTTTCTAAAAATAAATTGAATTCTCTTTATAATCATCTTGAGGTAAATTAATTTAAAATAAGTAAATAAATTAGCTACTGGATGGGTTTTCATTTTCATAGAAAGGCAATCAAAGAGCAATTGAACAATTAACAAGGGTTTTATTTTTATATCTTAATATATTTGGGATTTAATTTCGCCATCCATAAAATGAAATCTTTACAAACAGTTAGAATTATAATTACTCAAGAAGGAAAGGAAATAATGTATTTTTATTATAAGGCAACGTAAGTTAGTTGATTAATAAAAACTCTGATAGTTGAAGTCAGTTTATTATATTAAATACTCGTTGTGAATTCAAAACTAAAAATCTATATTTTGTTTTATAACAACAGCCTTGCACAGTGGGCATAAATCACTCTTCTCCAGCCATTTCGTAATGCACTCTAAATTAATATCATACTATAATCTAAATATAAATTAATTATCTTCATGGAATATATGCTTAATACTGCAGTTAAGAACTGAGATAAGACTTTTATTTTTGAAGTTTTCACAGCAGATGGAGCAATTATTTTATTCTTGTGTGTCGCTGATATTCAAACAGCCAGTTTTTTAACTTGAGTTATCTTAATTGTAGTACTCTGAAGAGGTGATTATTTATTGAACTTGGATAACGTAGTCATTATATTTCATAACTGGGATCTCGTGGAGCACTTGCGCCTCTAAAAGAAAATTAAATACAAATTTAACTTCAAGCAAGGAAATTAAAACTTATTTTAAGAATCTGGTATCTGATTTGTCCCAGCTTGTGCTTTGGCTAGCGGATAAAGAAATATCCTAAAAATACTACTCTCGCTAAAGACAGTAGGTCTATAATGGCGTAGGCTAAGACTATTTGCCCAAGCATAAAAATAAAAATAAAGTGTAAAAAAAAAAATAGCTAAAGCGTAACTACGGCTTTCTCGAATTATTCTCTTTTCAATTGAGTATCAAATTTTATATTAATGTGCACAGTAGTGCATTTAATATCCATTTAAAATTTGGTGAAGTCTATTTAACGGAATTCTAGTGATTTTGTCAGTATACTCTCATAAGAAAATGCATAGTGGAACACCATCACAAACCCAAGAATCAGGCTCAAAACGTCCCAAAATATTAGTACATGCATACTCTATCTTAGAAATAATAAACTTTATTTTTTCATTAATCTGTTTCTTGGTGAAGAAACCAAGTATCTGTAGTCTCCTTTAATCTTGAACCACAGTTCATAGCTATCTTCTCTCGATGATAAATTAAATGGACAAAACTTTATTACAATGTGCCTTTAATTACACCAAAGTATATTGTAATTGAAGAAAGGAGTAGATAAACCATCTATATCACATATAGAGTTCTAAATTGGGAATAAAAATCCAATCTCTTAGTTGAATTATTCATTTAAAAAGTAATCAATAGGACATATAAAGTTTGATTATTACTCTCCTTGCCTGAAATTATCTTGCCAAAATAATCAAATGCTGCTTAGTCTTCGTTTACAAGAAAAGCATCCCTCATGTCATTAAGTTAGTAATTTTAACTACTTTGATTATTCGCATCAGTCTGGTTAAATAACATAATAGGGAAATTAAAGATTGCTCAAAGTTGAATTCGTGTCTCCAGATAATGGAGATACAGAGTTATATGTGAACTAAGTGTCAAAATCATATTCATAAATCCCCATCACAACCATGCTGACTATCAAAATCAAAAGGTTAAGGCCAAAATAGAGTAACCTAGTGTAAATTTTGTAGTCTAGCTTCAGATACGCCCTATTCCATAATATATTTTACTCTCTGATTTTAATGTTCCATAATAAACAATGGAAATTAATCTTTTATTTGAATGTTTTGCGTCTTCAATATTTTGTCAACTTCTTGATTGAGATCAACTGTTCCATTGTCTAAGTTTCTCTCCCTCACAATTTGCGAAAAATTTTCAATCTTAAGCATGCTCGCATTTATGCTGCTTGAAAAAGATGGCTTTCTAGTTAGCAATTCATGATTTTGAGGCGATCTAAAAAATAATAATCTCTTATAATTCGTATATATTAAATTATAATCCCTTTGATTTGTTGGTGCATAGGAGCTGCGAAGTCAACTCTGAGGAATGTTCAAATCCACAAGAATCTTAATATAATTTGGAAGTGGAGCATATATCCCTTTTTTCCATTAGAAGAATTAAGTCCTGAAAAATAAGATTAAATCTATTGCTCATATATTATAGGATTTTATTTGATATATCACTCATAAGACAGATAAATGGAAAATTTAAAAGCAGTAATTATAGATTATTTAAAGAAAGAGTAAGAAATGAAGAAAAGTTAGATTAAAAACTTTTTGTATTTATCTTTGAGCTACTGTGTCAGTGGCCTAATTGGAGTGAATATGTTCAGTAAGTAATCCTGAAAATTCAAAATCTATAGCTACAAAATCTGAGCCTTTCAAGTTCTGAAGGATTCGGGGCAGCTCTTTGCGGAAGTTGTAGCGTGTAATATTCATTAAAATTTCTTTTCTCTATTAAGTTAATTTGAAATTTCAAAGGCTCAAATAATTTTATTAACCCTTACATTCATTTTTAAATCATACGAGAAAAAAGATTTAATGAAGAAATATCAAAATTTTAGATTATAAGCTTTTTTTATAGCTGTAAACATCTCTTAGTTATATTCTTCGGCCTCAAATTTAGCCTCTATAATCCGTTGCTGGAAGCCATAAAGCTTTGCATTCTCACTTATTTCAGGGAGATCTATTTCTCCTCCCTCATTTTAAAGAATATGGTTCATATTCTCTTCTATTTAAAACCCTTGAACTGTGAAGTAAATCCTCCTATTCAACTATAATAATTTAATCATTAAAGTCAAAAATTAATTCCCCTTAGAAGAATCCGATTTTCTATTTAAAGCCAACTCAGCACTTGAATTTATCTCCTTGAGTATTTTTTATCTAGCTAAGATTCCTTTGTCATCATACATTGTAATAAGTTAAATTCCTTTCATATAGAAATTAAATTGATATCTGAATACTGAATTTCTATTCTATCAACTACTTAATTTTAATTAGGTCTGCATCCTACGGCAATTCATCAACCACAAAGATATAGTCTTTCAAATATCAAAAATATAATTGCTCTTTCAGCTGCTACGAGTTAGTTGATTTTGTGCTCAGCAAATCTTAGGTGCCCTTCTGAGATTCCTTATAGCTTTCCCAAGGATCGAGTTATAAATTTTTCTTGAGCTAGAAGATAGGAAACTGATTCTTATTGGTCTACAGAAAATTATTCACCCCTTTCCTTTTGCTTCCCTTAGTAAGCTCTAGCTTAGTGGGGAAAGTGTACTTTTTATTTATGCGTCCATTTAGAAAAGAAGCGAATTTAAAGAAACTCACACCAGTTTAGAGTGCATCAAACCCTGCCTCATGACTTAGATCCTTATCGAAAGAGTAATTTTCAAACCCCTTAGCTATTTTTATCATACTCATTTTTAAGAAGAAATAATGATAAATGTATGTTACTTATCACCTAGGAGAATTGTAAATCATCGCTTGTGGATCGAATAAAACTCGAGTGGAGATTTTAGCCTCCTACTGATTTAATCATGCTTTCTAACTCTGAGTTATTTTAGAGCAAAACTTTGGCATCGTATAGGTGAGGAAAAAGAGTATTTATACTTGCTCTAAATTCAAGCAGATCATTTTTAAATTTTGAGAATATAGTTAAACTTATTTTTAAAAGCAGATCATCAGGTAAAGGCTTGTAGAATTAGTGGTACAAGTACAATAAATCCGAAAACCCTTGATAAAATACTACTGGCTTTTAGAGTGCTGCAATATATAAAGGCAAGATGCTTGCCCCTAGAAGATGTTCTGTGTCAATTTCCATTGATTCTAAAACATTCTTGGAAACAGAATCTAGCAGCTAGTGACCATCTTCAGCAGGATTTTTCAACAATTCATTCAGTTAATTCGAGCTTTTCAGTTTTAAAATGCCTTCTAACATGGCTGGAGTGTTACAAAATTATTTGAGTGAAGTTTACAAATCGTTCCCAATCAAGTTTTAGCTGTAGATAAATTGTGCCAAAGCTTTGTAATTGTCAGCTCTTTACTTCTAGTTTTAAATTTTCTCAAGAACTGCATCGTTTACAACCTTTACTTCAACATTATTAAATTGAAATATTATAAATGATTGATTCAAGGTAAATTTCTGAATTAGCATCGTCAACTATAAACTCTATGCTAAGCTGATCTTTAGGAAACATCTTAAGAATATTTTTCCTCAAACTTGCAAAAATCTAAGATAATGACATATAAAATGAGAATTGGAATTTTTCATTGTAAGCAAAGAGATAATACTTAGTCAATGAGATATCTAGTTTGAGACTATTCTTGGGAGAAGTTGCTAATTCCGTGGATGGAATTTTTCTTCCGGTTTCTTCAAGCCAGCTTTTGATTATGTGAAACCAGGAGTTTGCATAAGTGATGCACTCAGCTGAATCGAATTTAGTCTCCTCAACTAGTTATGAATAAATATAAGACAATCAAAGAGAGAAAATAGGGTTACTTTTTAAGGTTTACTCTTGGAGTTTGATATCTGTGAGGTAATTTTTGTATTCTGCATAACTCAAGAATGGAACAGACTCATACATTAGCTTGTTGAAATCATATTTATAGTCCTTCAAAAATTGAAAAGCACTTTACTGTATATAGAAGTTGTGAGGCTCTCTTTTTCCCTTAGGGTCTCTGTCTCTATTCTAGTAAGGCATGATATTCATATTGTAGGGATCAAATAATATTAATTAGGCAATTATAAGATAGCAAGTGAGTGTTAGAGTAGCGGTATCATATTTAAAGCCACAGATACCCATCTGAAAAGCTAAGAAATTCTTTGCAGACTCTTTACTTTTCCAGTATCTTTGAGCTACCCACAAATTAAGATCTTAAAGGAGATAAAAATGGGCGCCAATTTGAATTTAATAAAGTAAATAGCAACTTGAGTTCAAAATAGGAATGGGTATTCAAGGACTTTTGCAAGTGCTGAAACCTGCAGTCAAGGACTGCAACTTGGCGCGCTATCGCAACTAAACAGCTGTTGTAGACATCATGACTTGGCTTTACAAAGGCGCATATGCTTACTCTTATGAGTTGGGTCTTGACTAATAAACTCTGGGATTTCAAAAGTTTAATTGTATTTTCCATATTTCTAGCCTACCCATTGAAGATGCTGAAGCTAGTGCAGCAGTATGGAATCAAACCTATTTGCGTGTTCGATGGTTTACACTTGAAAGCTAAAGAGGCTACGGAAATGGTTCGCAGTCACAACAAAAGGGTAAACAAAGAAACTGCTATGTAAAAGGCAGAAGAGGGAAATGAGGAAGAAGCGCGCAAGTATTTCATGCGCAGCTTGATCCTCAGGAGTAAAATGATCGATCTCTTCATTGATATTCTCAAGAAACTGGACATCTATCGTTTATAAGATTTCTAAGTCTTGTAATAGTGTAAAATTATCTAGTTAGTGATTGCTCCTTATGAGGCAGACGCACAGATAGCTTACATGGTTAAAGAAGGCATAGCAGATTTTGCAATTAGTGAGGATTCAGACTTGATAGCATACGGTTGCCCAAAGCTTATCATGAAATTAAATTTCAATGGCTATTGCAAACTCTTTGACTATAAGGATTTTAAGAACAGTAAACCTATATAAATAAATGCTAGTTTGAAAGTTTAAAAATAAAATCGAATGCTTTACAGACCCTGCCATAAAATCTGATCAGACTCTGGCTTACTTACAAAGCTGTACCAGATAGCAATTTGTGTAGTTGTGCATAATGGCTGGCTGTGAATATCTTCCTTCTATACAGCAAGTGGGACTAAAAGTGGCTATAAAGCATTTCTAGAAGAACAACGGTTCGATTGATGCTGTGATGAAGTCTTTCGAAAGTAACAAAATATTTCAGGGGAGAGTCCCCAAAGGCTATTTGTTAGCTTTGAAGAAAGTGTAGCAGCTGTTTTTCTATTAAACTGTCTATGACTCAAGAACTGGAAAACTAACCTAGCTTGAGGAGTTCCACCCTGAAGAATAGATTGAGGCTACCGAAGTAGAAACTAAAGAGGAAGTTAAGAAAGGCAAAAGCAGCAAGAAATAAGCCTCTAATAAGAAGGCCTCAGCCAAAGACAAGAATAGTCCAAAAGAAGAAATTAAAGAGTAGGAGAAAATTGATGATGAGATATTGATTGATAGTGATTTCGATCCTACTAAACTTGACCTGGAGTATATGGGATAACACATTGACTAGAAACTGTTAGACAACTTTGTGAATGGCAGACTTAAGAAATCTTCCATGAAGCTTAGAGACAACTATCTCAATGCAATCGACTTCAAGAAACTTTTGCTCGACTATATTGATAACAACGTGTCTGAGAGATCATTGATATGCAATGATAGAAAGTTCTTCACCACTGATTTCATGCAAAAAAGGAAATTATATCAGCATAATTATGCTATGCAGAGTGATTTAAGACTGCATCCAGGAGAATAAGGACAATTATCTAAAGAAGAGGAAAAGAAATAGAAACAACAGATTTTCAAGAACCACCAATTTGAAGAGGATGACTTGGACGAAGAAGATCCAGATATGGCAAAGAGAGAAGTCTTCTAACCACAAGGCCTGATATCTGAAAAAAGATAAATAGATGAAGACGCTTTGGGCTTTTTCATGGATGAAGATGGAGATGATGGATCTATGTTCTCTCAAATTGGTCAAAACAACTTTATGGGGAAGTTGGATGACACCTTTAGAGAAAATAGTCTCGAGGTTAAGAAAATCAACAAGATAATACAGTAGGACATCTAATTTATCAAGTAAGGGATGTCTCAACTTTCTCAACATAGTTCTGCCTCTAAGCAAGGATTCTAGTTTGGAATCCTTTATCTTACTTTGCTTTAATTGTAGAATCAGGAGTGGATAGAGTAGTCCTCCTCCTTTCAACTGTTTTGCAAAAATAAATAAATCGAACTCTCAGACGTCTGTTCATTCCCTTTAGCTGTTAAATCCGTTTACAAAGTCAGAATCAAAGATCGATACTTCTACTACTATGATGCAAATTTAATCTTCATCAATTCCAGCGTCAACGAGGCCAAGTGATCAATTCCAGACACCTGCTTAGAAAAAGTAAAGTAGCCAGCAGCAAGAATTTTCTTAGTCTAAGGAGAGAGTTGCTGAGTTTAACAATAATAAAGTGCAACCATCTTTTAAAGCCTTCGACTCGGTGCTTCCAGTTCTTATGGAGGAAGAGGAGTAGAAATAGAAAGTAAAGGATGCTCAAAAAGTTAAACCTTAATAGCCTGAAACTTTAAAATATAAATGAGTTTGTATTATAATTGAAAGTACTCTTAATGATAAATCTAAGAAACCAAAAGGAGAAATGCAGATGAGCAAGAAGAGAAAGTTAGGAAGCATGACTGGCTAGGATGCACAATAAACAGCTAAAAAACCAGCTAAAGAGCAGAAGCAAATTACTAACTCCAAAATTGATTCGTTTTTCAAATCAGATGCTAAATCAAATGGGGCTCCTTACTTGATGAAGAAAATGAATGCTTGATTAAGTAAATGAATGAAGATGATATTTATTGATAACTGTGAGAATGTTTTGAGAATTAATATTTGATTTTGGCAATTTTTGAATAATTAATCTTGAAGACTTATTTATTCTTAAATATAAATGAGGCATCATTTGAAGTTACAACTCTCAAATTCTGTATAATTTTAGTGAAATAAAAAGTTTGAAGAAATATTTCTTATACTGGATTCAAATTCAACTTATTTATAGAGCCTTGCCTTTGTCCATTAAAAAGAAAAATTAAATAAAAATATCATTTGCAATAAATTCTTTTCGTGATGGTCCTTTCTATCCACAATTTAAACTCCTTGCTCATAATTAAAATAGGAGTAAAAATAAATTAATTCATCATCATTATCAACTTCGATCGATTCATTTTATTAAGAATCTGCATCTTATTCGGATTTTAATACTTATTCTTAAGATGGCTATTATAATTTACTAAAAATTAAATTTGCTATTCTATAACTTAGCTTTTCTAAACCTATACTGGCTTTTATAGTAATTCTGCTAGGTTTGTAATTTTCTATGTCTCTTCAATAAGTAAAAAAAAAATCTTCCTCAGATTAAACCTTTTCATAATTCAAATTTTATGAATCATTTTCATTAATTCCATACTCAAGTCTGATTGTTTCACCTTGAGAATATTATCCATACTTTTAGTCTCCTATTTTGATTTTCACCTGATTTATTAAGAGCATGCCCTTTTAATTATCTAGTCCATCATTCTTAAAAATAAACTGATAAGGCTATCTTCTCAGTTTTATCATCCAACTTCTCTATGTCTAGATTCTCTTCTTCCATTTCTTTATCCAACAGAAGCTTTTGATCTCTATCATTTTGCATATTATACGAATCAGACCTCTTATTTGCTTTCTTGGGAACTTGAGAAATTAAATGAGTCTGATTGTTTACCAAATTAGTATTAGAACTACCTTTCTTCATATTTGCCTGACCTGCTTCAATATCATCGAATTCAAATTCGTCATTTATAGAAAGCTGAGAGTACTAGTTATTCCCAAGCTCTTGGAAAAATTTATCCGCATCATCTCCACCAGTTTTTCGCAAATTTACTTTGTAGTAGCTGTAAATCGGTTGCTATTGCAAATGCTAAAGTTACGAGAGTCCTTGATATAAAAAGTTTATGAGAAGATATTAAAGCAATTCTTCTTCGGGTGGATCTCTTATTTCTATGCAAGCTCTGATTCTTTAATATTGACAATCGTCATATCCAAAAGGCTTATTTATTACATTTTGTGGAGTGTTGCTATGATAGCCTATCTTTTCTTTCATTTTAGAATCTTCTTTACTTCTTTACATGCCAAAAAATTAAGTTCTCTTCTCCTTCTTCCTTATTTTCTCATCTTTCTGCTTTGAATTTGCTGATTAGAGTTTGAGTTGATAAATCTTTTGAATTTTCTCTCTGCATAAGTGGCAATTTCTTGTTTGTTTGCATAGAGTAAAAGCACAAAGAAAGCAAATACCTGCATGCCCACAGGGTACTATGACAGCATCCGCTTTATCCTAGCAGCAAATATCGCATATCTGATAATTCTGAGTCTTCTAATTTACTTAACCACCTGGACCTATTTACTATTGCATTTTCTATTAACGTTTTAGATTATTCTACTAATTTTAGGCTTTGGTTGATTAGCCTGATTTGGGAAAATTTTCATTTTTCTATGTCTTATCCATCTTTGGATCGAAGAAACTGCCGAACTAATTATTAAACAATAAGTAGTCTCTAAGATCTTTAGCGTCTCTAATGTTTTCTGGTAAGGACTCAACTTTTTCATAATCAAAATCACTCTTGATAGACCTAGTCTTTTTCTTCTTCGGGAAAAATTAACGCTCTTGATGCTTTTACCACTCTTCTAACTCCTTCAAGTAGTTAAATAAGGAAAATAATTTAAGTCTATAGAAAGTTAGTGCCACCTAAGTTATGAATATAGCCCGTATTCTCGAGCTGATTTGAAACGGTCCTTAGATTCTAATGGTTGTTTCTGAGATTTGACTGCTCAGTCTAGTTTACTGTTTAAGAAGAAGTGTTAGGCAACTAGTCATTCATAGTTGTAAGCCAAGGGCGAGTTTCCGAGTAAATGAATTAGTTATCTCTATTATTTGGGGAGTTGCTTGTTTGCACAGTCTTCTACTTGATTTAAAAGACTATTCAGTCATAAAAATGCAATCAGATTTTAAGGAGTTAGTTGCTGTTGTCAAGACTTTTAAGTTTTTTGAAAGAATTAACTGCTTTGCGTTCGCTCTAAGTAGGTCCCAGCAAAGCATTCATCGTCAAATCTGCTTCATTGGTCTCTAAATAAAGAAGGGTAAGTTTAAAAGGTTCTTACTATCCATGGAAGTGTGATCAAATGTAGGCTTCTCCTCTGGAACACTAAGCACGGCCTCCTCAAAGAAACTCTCATCTAAAATCTTTTACCTCTTCTTTGCTTGTTCATAGCCTCTCATTGGATTCTTAGAATGACTTTTGCTTTAATCATAAGTGATGGCTTATATTTAGTGCTATTTCTATACAACGAAAATCGATATAGATACATTTAAATTCTTTTTGGGTTTTTCATCAGGAGAGTATTCTTTCTTTGAGTTAAATTTGCTGATTTTCTGGCTCAAGTCAGTGAGAAACTCTTGCGCAAATTATCCCATCTTCATGTAATAAGTTCAAATATTGTAGATAAATTAAAGCTTGAATAAGTTCCTGATACTCTATACTAAACAGCATATACAACTTATTATCTTCACTTACAATAAATTTGGGGATGTCTGGTGTTTTCCTTCCTTCGTATTGCTAAAGGATGTTGCTTCTGATCTTAAGTCTATCAAGTTCTCTTTGCATGTTTAGCTCTAAAATAAAAGCAGTGAAAATCTAAAAATAGCTTGAACTGCTGAGTTTTATCTTATTGCATCTCCAGATTTCTGATTTAATCTATCTCATTCAACTATCCTTACTTAAAGAGGCTAAGTTAAGTTTTAAATAATCCTTGTCTAAGTCTGCCCTAGGCGGATAATTGATCGGTGTGAAGTGGATGAGTAAGATCCCTTTCCTCATCAACTTCCCCATCTCCATACTTTTGTCCATGCAGATTCATTTTAAAGTTACGAAGCCATCCACTCAGGGGCTTAAAGAAAGAAATCGTAAGCAGGAACATCAATGCATAATAACAGACTCCAAGTAGGCCTGTGTTGTGGCTCATTTCAAAAAGATCATTAGATTGAATGAAGTTTATGAAGAACTGGATTATAAGAATGAACTACCCACAGTTTTTTGTTAGCAACCAGAATGCAATTGAAACTACAAAAGGAATCACAATTTAATAACTAAAAGCTTACACTAAATAGAGGAGTCTGAGTCTTAGTAACGTCTAAGCTTTGTATTGTTCCCAGTAAGCCAAGCACATAGCCAAGCAAGAAAAATGAATACGCTTGTTAAACTTGCTATGAAAAGGATAGAAAGCAAGATAAAAATTGGCCATAGTACAGAAACCCACTGCCAGCTTATTATATCATCAATCTTCAAGAATATGTCGATGATCAGTAAAGTTATAGCTGCCTTTATTATGAACCAAAACTATAAAAAAGGTTTATGGGCTAGACCTATTATAGTGACTTACGCTCAAAGAATAGTTCTTAAACATAGTGCAGCAGCTAAATTAAATACAATTTCCATTTTTAATGGAATATAAAATTGAGTTTTATCTCTCCTCAGAAACGGCCGAACAATAATCGCTAATATGAGGGGACTGCAGACAACAATTTTCTTTGGGATTGAAGATCCTTCAAGATTGTTCGACAAAATAAATTAGATAATGAATTTATTGAATCAAAATTAGGCCTACCTAATAAAATAAGTAATAATGAAAGTTACAGAAAAAACGAAATAGAAAGCTGTGTCTATGGCTTGTCTTCGTAGCTCATAAGTATCAGAGAGTCCTAGATTATGAATATTTCTCAATTGATAAACCCAAACGAATTCCTAGATTATTAAGTCAACCGAAGCAAGACCAGCAATTATGCTCCAAAAGTTCTCTTCATTATCGAACAAAAGAAACTGAAGCTGAGCGAGAAGAAGTATCACGAATTACAAAAGTGTTATAGCATAGCTTGAAACATAAGTTACTAGTTCTCCTTGCGCTAGTTTCATAAACTTTATTTCCTAAATTATCTGATACTCAGCTTCAGCATCGTTATCCCCTTCAACTTGAGAGGAGTTATCATGCGACTAATTAGGATTTTAGTAACTCCTGTTGCTGTCATGGAAACTTAATACGAATCTAATATTTTAATACTTATTGCGTAATTCACTCCATATTAATGTGATCTTTGGGAAAATGATCGATTACTGAACTGATTTTAGTTGCTTAAATGGCTTCTACTTCTGCCACCAGCTGATCTGTTGCCTGCTCCTTAATTAGATGCATAGGACCTACTTGGTAAATGAATGTGCTGCGAAATTAAACTTCCAAGAGGAACTCTATTGCTAAAGCTGCCTGCATTAGGCAATTGATTTACTCTCCTACTTAAGAAAGAATTAGCCCCTGAGGAGCCACCAACTCCTTAAAGTTGACTACCCATAGACTGAGAATTACTAGATCTCATAGTCATATTGTGTCTATTGTTGGTGCCGTAGTTAAATTAATGATGGCCACTACTGAGATGAGAAGGAGATATTAAATTAGCCAATCTGCTTTGAATTAATGCTTGTTAGTTTGACCTTCGAGACAAATAACTCTACGGAGAAGAAGAAGCTATGGCTCCTTATGATCTTCTGACAATTTGGTTTAATAGGTTAAGATCGTTTTGAATTTGGCTTTAAACTTGCTGCTAATGGTACTGATTGCTATTCTCATGGATGTTGGGATAATTTTAGAATCTAGAATTGCTGAATGACGAATGAGAGCCTGAATTGTCATAAGATCAATTTATGGGTCTAGTGTTTTAAGAATGACTTCCCCCAGACCTCTCAAATCTCTAACCTTCAGATTCTCTGAATTAATATCCAAACTCATCTCCCATTTATAAATGATTGGCTATCATTTTTAATTTGAGAGTTATTATGAATAGAATATTAAGAAGGTTGCCTCTCACTGCTGTTATTACCTTGATTTCTTCTCTAAAAAGGGTTTATAAGCGTTAGTTAAGCTTACATTTCTAGCTGCTTAATTGACGTTTACTGCTGTTTAATGTAGCATCATGTTTTTCGAAAACAATTTCAATATTTATTAAAATTATCTCAATTGAATAAAAGTTCTATCAGAGTGAATACTATCTGTGAATATGAGAATCATAAATTTAAAAGACATTAGAGGTGGCAGAGTTCGTTTCAAAAGATGGGTTGTTAGATTTGTGCGAAGACCTTTTTTGCAGAATACTCTTTATTATCATAGAAAGAAAGTTAAAAGAAAAATAGAAAATCAAGATAAATATTGGTACAGAAAGGATAGAATATTTACAATAATTGAGAGGAATAAAAATAAATTATATTCTTTACATAACTTTGAGATACCTTTTGAACATATTCATTGTAAAAATTTCGCATTTAAATCGTAAACCGTAAATAATTCACATAACTTGACTCAATTTCAAATTCAGAGAGAGGCTGTTCTAAAACATAGATACTAAGCTTCCCTCTGTTTTCGAGAATCAAGTGAGTTGAGAAGAAATAGATCTCTTACCCCTCTGCTTCAACTTATATACTCTTTCAATTACATCTCATCAGATGATTAAATTTATAATGATGGCGCAGTATGATGAAATACCATAACTTTGATTAGCGATTGCTGCATTTCAGATTAATTTGCTCTCTTTGAATTTTATGATGATGCAGGTCATGTTATCGCACCCTACTCCTGCAGTCTGTGTATAGTCTGGAGATATTATATCATTCAGGAGCTCTTGCACAACATCAGTTAGAGGTCTCTTTTTCTTCAATCTTTGGTTAAAACAGAAATGGAGTATGATAATAATCTTAATAATCTCTCGTATATATATTCCACCATTTCTTCGTTGGACTTTGTTTCCCAAATTCCATCGCATCCCATGACTATGAAATCCTCTTCACCATCAAGATCGAACTCTTTTATTTCTGGGTTGGCTGTCACAGGATGATCCTCTGGCTTCAGAGAGGTGTTGGTTTTATATTTCAGATCGCCTAATGCTCTACTGAGATTCAAATTGCCATCAACTCTGCCTTCCTGAATCTGAAAAATAAACATTACATAACATTTAATCGTGCTGCCTGCAGCTTCTATTCTTCTTTTTTCTTCTTCATTATCGGGTTTATGATCGAAGGAAAGTGGAACTGCCTTTCCAGCTTTGCCAAGGACACATCTCGAGTCACCTGCATTGGCAACATAGATCTTCTTGAAGTCATGCGAGAATAAGATAACGTTGGCAGTGCATCCAATAGAGTCGAGCATCATTTCTGAGTCCTCACCCTTATTAGAGATATCTCCAAGTAACTTGAAAAGTGGAGCCTTGTTAGGAGGTCTTTCCTTTTTCATTGCTTTTAGTTCCTCCTATCCCTCTTCTTTCTCTAACTGCCTATCGATCTCCAAAAAGCTCTGCTTAAGTATGAAAATGTATTTGAGAAATAATTTAATTGCCTAAGACCTTCTCCATACTCTCCTTTCTTAAAATGCTCATTGCTAGTTATTATGTCTCCTAGATGTGCTTTAGAGTAGACTGCAACTTCTCTGCCTCCATGTCCATCAAACACTCCGAATAGTGCGTATTACTTGTCTCTGTTGCCAAAGCTCAAATTTGTAATGTGCGCATCCTCCTATAACCAAATTTAATATCTTTTTCACTTTCAAATTTCTAAAAAGATGGATTGGAGTTCTCTAGATCAAACAATTTTAATATGATATATGGTTGTAAATTTTATAGATGAGAATATATTCTCCTTCTAAATCCCTCACTAATGAAATATTTTCTGAAGTTAATTCTCTCAAACTTCTTCCATTATCCTCAAGTTTGGCTTCTTGATTATACTACTAATCTTTTTTGTTCTTTGTTGAAATAGACACAAACTTCCAACTTGTAATTTTGAATTTTCAGTCACAAGAAACCGTCCTTCAACCGAGCAAGTGAAATGAATCTACTTACCATGTTGATTCTCCAGCCTTGCATCTCTCCTGCACAGTAGGCAAGTCTATCATTCGATCCCTCGTCAAAGGAAATATCTTTGTTTGGCCTCTCCAAATACACTAAGCTCGCTCCCATATTGTTTATTATCAATTATAAATATATATACTAATTACTCTTTAAAAAGAACTTACACTTCTATTCCAATCCACCACAAGAACTATAAATTATTTAATCATAACAAACTACATATGTGAAAAATCTCAACATTATAGAGAATATTGCAAATACAATTTAGAAATGAAGTTGAAAAAAAACCTATTTATGTTTTTCGGAATAATATTTCTCAAGTTAAATTCAAAAATTACAGAATTAATCAATGGAAGGAAATTCACAAAATGCAGATGCTGATAATTTAAATCTAGGGAATCTCACAGAGAGAACTGATATGACTTCTAATCAAACTAAATCTGAAGAGTAGATAGTTACTAATCAGACAGAACATGTATGCAACTTCCTTATTTCCTTATAAAAAGTCTTATAGCACACTCTGAGTACTCAAATACTGGGAATGATCATAATTATGGTTCTGACCTACTAGATTTCACAGCTTCTATAGAAATGGAGAATCACTAAATATGTTAAAACTAATTAAGTCTCTCTTCTGATCGGAATAATTGTGGGTATGCTTACCATAAATAGCTATGATGAAGAAGCTATTTATGAACTAAGAGTTGGCCAGGCCTTCCTATTCAAAGTGTTTCTTTTACCTCCTATCCTCTATGAGTCGTAAGCTTTTATTTTTACCTTAAATCTAGTTCTTAATGTTGGTGATTATTTTCCGGCAAATATTTTTCTTATCAACTTATAGAGTCTATACTTTGAAGAAAGAAAGAGTGCTACTCAATAGACTTGGGACTATTAGCTTATTTGGAATAAGTTACGTAGTTTAAAAAGTAGCTCTATGTTCACTGCTCGTTTACCTCCTTCAATTATTTGATACGATACAAGAGTGCATAATATTCTCAATTGGAATTTTTGCTACTGAAAATTTCTTTATGATCAATCAAATGGGGGAGAAAGGATTAAAGCTAAAGCAAATACTCTTTCTTCAGTCAGAATCTCTAGTTTTCAATACATTTTTGATAGTTTTATCTCAGACTTTTCATCCCGCATTTATCAGAGATTCAATTCAGGTGTAGCCAATTCTTTTTAGACTTTTCTCCAATGTCTTCTTCGCAATAGCTATCGGAGCCTCTTTTGCTTTCTTATCAAGTTATTCATTAAAGCAATCGTTCTAAAAATAATCAGAAAGCATTGAGTTTAAAATTATGATGAATGATATAGATTATCAATCTATATATTCCCTTTTAGTTTGATAACTTTGATGTGTTGATGATGGTCCTCAGCCCAATAGTTTCTTTTCTGATGGCTGAGTCATTCACAATTTCTGGACTTTTAGCTTTGATGACTTGCGCTTTTCTTCAGTCAATCTACGCTCACAGTAACTTACAAGCTGAGCGTTCAACCCTCCTATTGAGCATTTTTAGAGCCTTGAGTTATACTTCTAGGGCTATTTGCGACATTTTAATCGGAATAGGATTCGGATTGAATTTTGAGTATTTCAGAACTGCTAGCCCGCTTCTTATAATAACTGCTTCAGTGATTGTTTTGGCATTGCAAAATTTGGGAACTTTTAGCATATCTCGTTAATTTAACAATAAAGGGTATATAAGTAGCCTGGAAAAGATGCTTCTCTAAATATAGAATAACTCAAAGGGATTAAAGAGTAAAATAAATTATTATTTGATTACTAAGCTATACAATAGCACTTTAATCCTTTAGTCCTGCTTTGATTGCAATAACAAATATAAACGTCCTCTTCTGTAGCTTAATCTTAGAACCCATTTTGATGCATCGCATCTCTAGAATCGTAATAAGAGATAGAGTTCAAAGATCTAGTTCGCATCATTAAGAGGAAATTCAAAACTATCATTGCATTATAAGTAGTGTTATTTCTTCGTATGAAATTATAGAGCTAGATGGAAACTCAAGTAGGACTCCTTAAAAAGATGAGAAGAATGGCTTATAGGAAGAAATCAACGCTAATTTTAACTCAAATGCCTTTGATAACACCATGATAGATGAGGGCGAGAACGAACCTGACGAGCCTTATGGTTGCTTTAAATCCTGTCTTCTAAATTTTTATAAACACAAGTCATCTTTATCTTATAATTTTCTAAACTTCCACTTCTTTACTTTGGCTAGTTGGCTGATAGCCGAGCCCTCATAGGCAACATTTAACGAGCGTAACTCTTTGATAATGTCGAGTAGAGTGGGTCAAAACAAGCAGCGCTTTGAAAAATTTGAGGATTCCTTTGAGCACACTCAAGCCTCTGAAGGAGGAGTAAATGGTTACAATTCAAAGAACATGCAGCAGATTGGACTTGGAAGATTGTCCTTCTAGGTGAGGTAGAAAGTTAGTAAGACCCTCACCAGTGCATAAGATATAAACTTGATGCATCTAATTGGCAATTTTATTTTTTTAAAATAGATATTGAGATGTCCGATTAGAGAAACTCCACTTAAAAAGTAATGATAAATAATTTCCAATTTTTAGCCACTATAAGCAATAAAAGTACAGATATGTAAAACCTAAAATTATAATGATAAAATATATTTTTAACATTTGAATTTAGTAAGAAAGAAAATCTCTGAGAGGGAAGCCCAAGCAAAATAATAAAAGAAAATAAGTCACTGACAGAGAAAAATTAAATTTCTATGTTGCTATGTATTTTAAGAGACAAGGAAGAGATGAAACTCAAGTCTTCAGTTTTTTTGTGAAATAAATCTATTAGAAAAATTCTTTCCTCCCTTTGATTTATTTGCACAAGCAAATAAGTTACGGATGAGATTGGGTAAGAAGTTCTTTAAATTAAATATTTTGTTTTCTTTATCTTAAAGAAGTATATGAACACTAAATAATTAGCCTGTGTGATTGGATAAAACTACCAGTTGAGTAATTTTTAAGGAAATTCCTACAGCTCACTTTAATAAATTAACTTACTTACTGACTCATTGTTGTGGCTCTCAACCATTAAATTAAATTAAGTTATTGACTCTTTAAAAAGGTTGAATTAAATTGGAACAAGATTGTGAACTATACCTAGAAGATGACAAACCAACAAAGCACACTTCATTCACTTTTGACTCTGATCTTAGCAATAGGAGTCATCAAATATTTTAATAGATGAACTCATCAGAGCTACCTCCCAGCCTCCGACAACTACAAGGTTCGTGGCAGGTACCCCAACTCCTTTTGTAGTTCAAGCTAGAACTACTGCAGCTCCCTCTACTCCGCAAGCACTTACAGATTGTTAGTAGTTTGCTGCTCTTTTCTCGAACACTGACTATGGCTCTCAAGAAATCAGCACTTTCACATCCATCAAGTCTCAATTACTT
Organism: Tetmemena sp. SeJ-2015; assembly: GCA_027382625.1. Classification (NCBI taxonomy): domain Eukaryota; phylum Ciliophora; class Spirotrichea; order Sporadotrichida; family Oxytrichidae; genus Tetmemena; species Tetmemena sp. SeJ-2015. The sequence continues at coordinate 2,774 of JAJKFJ010023930.1, read as the reverse complement.
AAGTAATGTAGTTGCTTATGATATGATAATTAGAGAGCTGCTCTTCTATGACTGATTGCCCAGCAGCAGTTGCCTCCAAGAAAAGTGGAGGAGGTTGCCAGTGGTCAAGAAAACTCAAGGTCACTTGCTCTGCTCAAGGATTTAAAATTTAAAATTCAAAATTCTTATAATAAGGAACAGATGTATTTATCAGAGTGTAGACAATTTTCAGTTAGTTACTATCTTAACTATATTTATTTAAGACAAATAGCTTACCGAACCACTGCTTCGTCTGGACGAGCGGATAAACACTTCTAGAAAACCAAGTGGACTTCAAAGTTAAGTATGATATCCCTACTTCTAAACTCACCTCCATGGCAATTAACAAAACTTGGAAATAAAGGTTATAATTTCACTTTAAAACTTCACAGTACGAAGGACTTTGCAACGGTGGATTGGCCTCTGAGACAATGCTTCTCTCTCAGAGCTCACTCTACGGTTTGAAGAAGTTCTCTGGCTAATCAGCCAGTATCGTGGGAGTTAAATTTTAGTTTTGCTTAACGGCATGCCCATCTGGAGTGGAGTAAACACTTTGACTCAGTATGATGGACTTTACCTCAAAGCAACTGGGAAAGCAGCGGCTAACTTGGATTTATGTCTAGGTGAGTACACTTCCACTGGATTCTACAAGTACTTCGCATTCTCTCCTTGCATTTACTCCTACGTCTAAACCCAAACATCAAGCATTAAATTTGGAGTTTAATTTTCTTTCTTCTCAAATCAGCTGGATTATGTTCAGGCAATATAAATTGCAACTCTAATAAAAAAATTGGTATATTTGAATTAATCCCTTCACTTACGGAGTACAGAGACTTTAAGACAACTAGAAGTCTCAGCAGATTGTTGGAATAGCAAAGGATGGCCATAAAATTCTCGGACCTTATAAGTCAAATATAAGTATACTTTTAAATTATCGTGGTATCACTTTTTAAATGGACAGCTGTGGCAGCCTTGTGAAGTTGATATTTGCAATGGAGTGAAAATAGGCAGCAATTACTACTATGTCATGACTTCTTTCTATCCATATACAATTGGCTGCTGGGGACCTTCTACAAGTGCCAATTACGCAACTCTCTCTTGCTCTGCTAACAAGAGAGTCTGTTCTGGTCTTAGAAATCTCGAAGATCCAGAATATTTTTAAATAGCTTTAAATATTATTGTATAAGAATACTCTTCAGCTGTGATTAATTTGGTTTCTAACTCCTTCTACTGGATATTAGCAGCCAGTCTCGTTCTGATCTTAAACTAATGATTATCAAATCAGCTGACCTAATCTCAAATTTTTAAAGCTAGCACTTATAATAATTTAATATACATGTAATAGAATTAAAAATTAAAAGATTATTAATTAAAAAATAATTATTTATAAATATCTGAGAATTTAAAATTGAATAAAAAAATATCATCAGCTTTAGAAACTAAGATTTTTCAAATTACAAAGAGAAAAATCTCTGCAAATTAAATTATGATATGAGATTATTTTACACTTTTAGAAATTAATTAAAACAAGACATAAATTTGTCCCATTTAATTATAACTACAATAGCTTATTTGGTTTTTTTCCATCGAAATTCATCAGAACTCATCAGAAATATAGTTGATATAAATTCTTTTAATTTCAGTATTTGATAATAATTTCTCCCACATAAAAATTTACTTATATCTTTCAAATTCTATTTTAAAAATATATAAAAATGATCTTAAAAGAAACATTAGACGAGAATAGGTGATAGTGATGTTCTAAATTAAATTATATTTTTATTTTTAAGTGGTAAATAAAAGGATAATTGAATGGGCGTGATTGGCTCGTATGTGAGTCTTTAGGGGTACTGTAGATATTTAAACACTTATTCCAGCAATATCATAAATCTTATAATTGTTGTGGTACTCCTACCCCCAAGAACCAATGACCAAACTCAGATCCATACTACCACCACTCATGCTGGCCCTCCTCCTTGGCTCAGGCTAATTTAAACATCAGAGCATAATTTAAGTAAAAGAGTCTGGCATTTCAATGAATGCCAGACTACTAAGGCTCCCACTACTACCAAAGCACCCGCCACAACCAAAGCTGCAGCCACAACTACCCCAGTTCCCACTCAGTCTTCTACTACCACCGCTGCTCAGGGAACTCCCGCTTCGTTCAGCGACTGCAAGCTGTTCTCAATGCTCTTCCAGAACACTGACTACAGACAAGATGAGTTTAATTCTCTTTCAATGGTTAACTCTCAGTTTTTAAAGATCTCTTTTGAAAATTAAGTTGGAGAGCTGTTCTTCAATGACTGTTTGCCCCTCTGGAATATCCAACAGAAGGTCAACCGGTGGCTGTGAGTGGAACAGAAAACTTAAGGTCACTTGCTCTGCTTATGCCTTCTTATTTATTTGTTATGGAACTGATGTCTACATTAGAGTCCAGACCAAATAAAAATGTAAGAATTTATATGGACAAGTTATTTACCAACAGCTTGCCCAACCACTGCTTCGCTTTTAGCAATGGTACATCTCTCGGTGAGAACCCAGTTGACTTCAAGGTCAGATACAACCAGCCCACCTCAGCACTCACCACCCTTGCCTTCAATAGCATCTCTTCAAAAATGATATAGTATAGTTATTTTTTAAGCAGCTCTCAGTCAGACCAGATGTGCAGCGGGGACCTTATTTCTGAATCCAGACTTTCAAATCCTGCCTCGGCTTTCAATTTGCAAAAAATATCCGGCTCTACTGATCGCATTGTT
>JAJKFJ010023929.1:0-29649 GCA_027382625.1 Tetmemena sp. SeJ-2015 | reverse complement strand
TCTGCTTGTCGGAGAACTTTCTTCCGATGAGTCTCTTGGCATCGAAGACGGTGTTCTTGGGGTTTCTGGCAACCTGATTCTTGGCGGCATCTCCGATGAGTCTCTCCTCCTCGGTGAAGGCGACGTAGGAGGGGGTGGTGTTGTTACCCTGGTCGTTGGGGATGATTTCGACCTTGTCGTTGAGCCATACTCCGACGCAGGAGTAGGTGGTTCCTAGATCAATTCCAATAGCTGGTCCTGACATTTGTATATTTGAGAGTGTTGTTGTTGTTAGTATAATAACTTTATAAATTAAGGCAGCAAAGGGCTTATATATAGTAAACCGCGCTTCTGGAAAATTCGAATCGAAAGATCAGGAGACAACTAGAATGTTCCAGAATAATCCCTATTTAATGCCTTCTTCTAAAAGGATTATAGAGGAAATAGAATTCGTCTATAATTCAATGAAATAATGTTTAAATAAAGATTTTTTATGGAGATTTATTCAAATTGTAAAGCCTAAATAAATAAATCACACTTGAAAGTAAAAGGTCTAGGCAATTTTTAGATTTAAAATATGTACTTAAATCAATTATTTTAATTATATTTATTCTATATAGCTGAGAATTTAATAAAAAAGTGAATTAAATTAGTAATTAACTTAAAATGGAATAAATGCTTGGCAGTTGAAGTGTATACAGCTTGACTAATGGTTACACCAATCGATTCAGCATCAAATTCTAAGAACTTTTTATCCTTGCAACTTTTGTGTGGGAGCTCAGTACAGAGTTATAAGCAGCACAAGCTTTAATGAAGATAATAATGAGGATGAAGATGAGTTCGCGAGACATATCTCACTGCTTAGAGGTGCTGAAGGGATGATTAAAGAAGAAACTCATATTAATTTTTTATTCTCTATCGAACAAGCTCGGGGGTGAATCTACCAATTCAGCTGATACGAAGTTGCAACTTTCCATTTATTATTTTAACCAAGCATCGATTTTGATTAAAATTCCTTCTATAATTAGCAAAATAATTGCCAGTAGAGTCAGGGAAAGTATCCAGGGGAGGGGAAATGTAAAGAAAAGCAGGGGATTAAGAGGCAATGAAATTAAGTTAGAGAATAAGGTTTTAAGCAGAATCTCATAGAACAAGCTTCTAGAAACAAGGAAACATTCAATTAAATTTGTTCTTCTTTGATTATACTTGTTCCTATTTTTGCCCAATCCCTTTCATTTCTCTCTTTCGAGTTCTTCAATCGTTTATTAAGAATAATTTAAAGCAAGCATTAATTCATGAACTTGTGGAAGCACTAGTCTAGTATGATACAAATATTTCGAGACGACTGACTAACAACTAACTTATCTATAGAATCAGTCATCTATTTCCTCAGGACAGTCTTCGTCCAGATCCTCCATTCCTCTTTTACCTTATTTCACTACGCCATCATTTCCCTGATAGACTATTACTTGAAGTAAGTCCAAAACGAAATGGCGGCAGTTGTATGTGAAGAAGTTATACTCACGATTCAATCTTTGAGCTTCATCAACTATCTCTCCTATATTCTTACGAGTGGTTCCCAATTTCTTAGTCCCCACTTGCTCCATCTTGGCGTCTGAACATCTAGCTACTGCATCCTTCGCCCTCTCTAAAGTATTAGATCTATCAATCTCTAATCCACTCTTTACAAACTGAATAGTCAGATACTTATCGTCTTCTCGCTTAAAGATGAGAGCCCAGTGATTCACAAACCACCCTTTGATTGCACATTTAGCGAAGAAAATGGCTTTAATCCGAACATGGTATATGTCCTTGAGGGAAGTTATTCGCGTCTTCAACATATAGTCGTTAAAATTTTCCAGCTCTGTGGACTTTTGATTCTGTTAGCCGTGAGTAGTAGTGTTTGATTGAGCTAACCTTTTCATGACATCAGATTTATTGAGAGCGTTCTCTTTATTCCTATCTTTCTGAGATTATTGAAGTAAGTACTCTTGAGGCTGCTGCTATTGCTACTGCTATGACTTTACTTTTTGAGGACTGATTTGCTTTTACTATCGAACAGCAGCTTGAATGGTTTGTGCTTTTCTGAGTACGGCTGCTTTAGTATTTATTCGCTCAGTTCTTGCCACATTTTAGTCTAGAATTTTACCCTATCCTGCATACTTCTCATCACTCTCTTCATCCCACTCAGTGACAGACTACTGATGCTTATTCCCTCTTGAGAGTTGATGATTCATGTCTGAAGTCTTGATGTGCTATTTTACTGCTTCTTTTTTCTGTTTGCTGTTCAGGTTGATCAGTGATTGTTCATCTTCTTCGCAAAGTGGCCCGTGCCTGTCGCTGTCCAGCTAGAGGGATCTCAGTTATTCACTTATCTTCTGAGGGGGCCGCCTACTATTACGGCTTGACTCTGGCGATATTAAATGCTACTAAAGCTGCCTCAAGGGCTGATTATTTGTCGTGCTCAGATTGATCTGCTAGATAGGATGAGACTTTGACATGTCAGCCGCTCTACTGCGCAGCTTTTGATACTCTAGTATCCTTTCTTGTAGTCCTACTTGAACCTTCTACTGCCCCTCGGCCATTTAAACTTAGCTCGCCTTTAGATCTGAAATGAGTACCCAGTTTTATTCGTTTTAACTGATATCTAACTGCCTTTGTGTCTGTTTTCTGTTGTGCATGGGAGGCTTAGCAGAAGCAGATTATTTTGCGACTTGCTTAAAGTCTGAGCTATCCTAGTGATTGTGATTGGAGATGAGCTTGAGAGAGTTCTACTTGGCATGCTACCGATAGTGCTCCTTCATGTTATCCTATAATTTCACTGGCTGTTGGTAAAAGCACTCTGGCTGGCTTATTAATTCGGTCAGTCGTTTTCCTAGGTTCAGTTGCTGTGTTCGCTTTGTGAGATCATAGGACGCTGATCGCTTAGTGGCAATATTTATAATTTACTTCTAGCGACAAAACATATTTCATCATCATTAATGAGAATTAAATAAACTTGAAATTTGTAAAAGCGGTTCTATGACTATGCGTTTTTGGAAGTTGAGAGGGTAGTCTGCTTTGAGTAGAAAGTTGAAGAGTTGTTTTTATGGTGAGGGAAGGAGTCGTGCTAGGAGGGGTCAGTGGATTCAAAATAACTCGCTGATTAACCCATTAATTATTTCTAGTTTACTTTGAATTTATTCTATTTCCTCAATTTTTGTTGTTATTATTGCAATACGCAATAGTAAGAATAAATGGCAATTTTTCCCTTAATATTTCTGAGGTTTCAAAAATAAAAAAAAGCTAAAAGAAAACCAGATTCTATAACTTTCTTTCTTCAAACTGATATTTTTTGTTCAAAAAGTGGTTCTTAATTTTCACCTCTCTAACTCCATAATCAAAAAATATCTAAATGAAGCATCGATAAAACGATTCTTTGAATTTTAGAATTAAACATAAGTCAAATAGCAAGATCATATTAATTAAAGAAAATAATTTATTTCCTTATCTTTATTATGATAATAAAAATAGGAAAGAGGTCTCAGGAATTCTGCATTAAGCCAGAGGGATTCTAAAAACAACAACATCAACAAAATCAAAATTAATATTTTTAAAAAATCTCTTTAATTATAAGAAGCAATACTTTAAGAAAGAGAGAGATTCTCAAAGATATCTCATCTAAGAAGCTCTTCAAAGAAATCTAAAAGAAGCGAGCCCTTTAGAGATAATCCTAAGCAACTATCAAAGAAAATCAACCTTATACAGTCTAGATATCAGAGAAAATTATCCAATCTATCAAGATAAAGGGGTCAGAATTCTAATGATTACGGAATTAGACTATCTTTATAATATCACATCTAATTTAGTAAAAAACTGGTTTAAAATATTAATCTCTTAAAAGAGAGATTGTAGAAAGATATCAAGCAGCAAACAAAATTCTCTAGAAATGCAAACTCCTAAGTATTCATTCAAGATCCTGCTTTAGAGGGAGAAGAAGAGAATAATCTCTTTATTTAAAATGAGTGTGGACTTGCTATATGATTTGCTTAAATAAAAATAGACATGATCTAAAACATATCTCGTATGGCTCTAACTCAATATCAGCACCAGGCGATATCTCGTATAGAAACTGAACTAATGAAAATTGGTTTTATGCGCGAGTCTTTATTTCAAGCAGAGGGCTTTAATAGATTATAAATTTATAGCAGTAGAGGGTAATTAAATCTCCTATTGAAAGCTGGCTTTAACAATAAAATTACTATAATCAATATTTTTAGATAAATATTCAGACTTTTTGATTTATTCCAAACTCACTTTTGAAAATTGAATTATAAAATCAAGTTAAAATTTTAATATAAAATCATGCAGGAAAAATAAAAGCATATTAAGCCAAATATCAAGCAGTCATATCACTAAGAGGTTATAATTTCTGATGAAGAGTCCGAAATTATTGACAGTCAAACAAAGCAATATTTTTTAGGCAATAAGAACTAGATTCATTATAATAAAGTCAGCCATTTTTAGTCTAGAGGGGATGCTCTTCAACCTTAAGATGAAGATTTTGATATACCAAGAAAGAGAAATTAAAAGTAAACTGTGAAGCTTCAACGAAGGGAAGAAATTGCTTATAACCAGTTTCATCAAAACTTCTACCGCGACTTTGAATAAGATTAGCCTTAAGAGGAAGGAGAAGAAGAGCAGCAGCAATAGGAAAATTATCATGATTATTATCAGGAGGACGATTATGATCCAGACTAAGAATTTCAAAATGAGGCTATCACTTAAGCAGAAATGAATTAATTAATTCAAGAAAGTGATGATTTAAAGCAGGACTATAGCAAAAAGTAAAAAGGAATCACAGAGCTAATCAAAAGTTTTGTGGATGGACATCAGAGACAGCGTACTGTCGAATAGAATCAGCTTAGTTAATATGAATTAAGCTAAAATAGCAACTTTTAAGATGAAGAAGATTATCAAAGAGCTTATAAAATCTTGACTAAATGCAATGATAATTACCGAAATGCAGTGAAGGAAGTTGTGAGCTCTCTAAAAGAATATGAAAAGGCTGGGGAGTAGCTTACTTATACCCTAAATAAGGTTAAAAAGTAGAAAAAATGATATAGCAAACAAGAATTTAAAGTAAATTGTAAAGGTAATCTATTATAATAGTTTTAAGATGAATAAGAATAAGTAAATTATTGATAAAACTTCGAAAACTAATCTTAAATAAAAATCTAGAATCTCGTGAATTCACACTTATAGATATCTATGATTGAAGCTTCTCGCTTATTTTTCTTAAATATTTTTTTCATCATAAACAAACTTAAATTAACTCAATAATTTAAAATATCTAATGTAGTATTGATGAAAGGATTCTGAGTATTAGGATTAAGTCAAATAGCAAGATCATATTAATTCAAATATAATAAATAATTTCCCTATCTTTATTATTATAATAAAGATAGGGAAGAGGTCTTAGGGAATTTTTCATAAGGCTGATATCAACTACAACAAAAATATTTATTAAAAAAAGAACTCCCTCTTAAATTGTAAAAAGAGAGATTCCCAAAGAGATATCTTCTAAGAAGCTCTCCAAAGAAAAATAAATGAGGCGCGTCCTCTAGAGAATATTCAGAGTGAAAAGGCACCTTCACATAATATAGTCATCATAGAAGTAAAGCAATCACTAAAGATGATAAAGTCATAATCTATTGCTTAAGGAAACAGGCTCTCTATTAGAAATAGAATATCTCATCTAATTTAGTAAAAAACGAGCTTTAAAATTTTAATTTTTAAAAGAGAGATTGAAGAAAGATACCATGCAGCAAATTCAAGTCTCTAGAAATCAAAATCCATTAGGCTTTATTCAAAATTTTGCTTTAGAAGACAAAGGATAGAATGATCTTATGCTAATGGAAAACTTGCTCCAAAATTTATGAATCAATTTTAAGGGTCATAATTTGGAGCTTTGAAAGATAGGAACTATAATGAATAGGAAGTTCATTACTAATGAAATAAATAGTTTTTGAGGTTTGGAATGGAGGCATTTAGAAATAAATGATAAGTGTGGGTACATTCCATAAGGATTATAAGTTGACACTCTGAATAATCTGCTTATTGATTAAAGAGAAAATTTTGATATCAAATAAATGAAGGCAAATTATAGAGAAGACTTTTTTAAGGAATAGATGAAAATCTTAGACCTCTAAAATATTGAAGAAAAATAATTTAGGTTGGAATCTGCGAATGAAATGAGTTAAGCCAACTACAACTTCTTCAAGTCCAAAATGTAAGATAGAAGCTCTTCCTTGATAATTAGACTTTTCTCAATAAAGATAGTAATCGAGTTAATTTACCTGGGTTTTGTGAAATATCGAAGGGATTAACTATAGCAAAGCGAAGGCTACTAATTAAATAAATATAATTTCAGGAAAAAGGATTTCGGTTTTATTAAGAATACTCTTAGATCTTAACAGAATAAGAAGAGAAAGTAAGGATGAAAATGTTAAAGAGACCATATTTATATTTATTTAAATAAAATAATTAAATAAAGTTTGTAAAATAAAATCTAGTTTTATCTGTATTAAAGAACACAAGGAATTTTTTATTAAGATTATAGTTTCATTTGTAAATAAAGCAACAATTACAAATTAATTCTCTATAACTTTTATAACGATTTATAATAAGAAATAGACTATTTTAAATAATTTATTCTATTAATCGAGAAATTAAAGAAAAAGTATATAAATTATGTTTCAAAACTATTGTTTATCATACCTTTAAGGTATAAATATGTAATCCGATTTTTTTTTAAAAAAAAACTATTATAAATAAATCATATTTAGATTATAATAGTTTTTTTTTCCTTCAAATGAAGGTATGTTTAATGTTAATGGCAATTAAATGAAAATATTCAAATTTTGACTTGAATATATCTAAAGTGATAAAGTTGAAATTAAAATTTATTTAAAGTTTAAATTTGAAGTTGGGATAGGAGTGAATAAAAACCTAAATAGTTATTTGAAATTTATCCTTTTGTTAAGTTTTTTAATTGAATTTCCTCTTTATTTGAAAAAATTTCCTTCGATAAATTCTCTAATCCAGAAGCAGCATAAATGAGAAATTTGTTTCACATCGAAGATTTATGATACGAATGAACAGAACAGTCCTGGATAACACAGTTAAAATGCAACATATTTAATCATTTAAGAACCAGTAAAAATATTTATAACATATTTAATCGAAAAAAGTTTCAATTTATTTATTATTAGCTTACGAGTTTTGAATGTCTTAATTTGCGATATCAGGGAAAGGACATACTTTTGACTTTGGAGATATCATAGAGAATATTTAGAATTTTGTATTTAATAAGGCCAGAATTTATTGATACTAAAGATTTAGTTTTTAAGCAAACTAGGGCTTAAAGTAAGGGACAGTTGAAATTTTAGATTAACCTAATTGCCTTCTTGTAAAGCATTAACAGCAGCGATGTATTAACTATCTCTTCAGTAGCTATGTATTAAGATTGAACGCCATCTACTCGAGCATATATCTGTGTTTACTTTATTGCTAATACACAATTCTTGCAAAAATTAAAAAAATTCTAATTTATTTTTTCATTATATGCGTAATTGCTAAAATTTATTTAAATTTATACTCTTCATCTGCATTATTTAAATCCATATTAAATTATTTTATCGCTTAATTCTATTTAAAATTAAATCTTCTGCTATAATACTGGAAACCAAAGAATTTCCTAATCAGATGTGCTAGAGGATGAGAAAAGAAACCAGAATCTAATGAGGTCAAAGCCTGAAACAAATTCAGTAGAGACTCAGACTGATATAACTTGGATTGACAATTCCGGTATGTCTCTTCGAAGCAATGAGACAAGCCAACCTCAAAACCAGAATGCTCCAGCAAACTTGAAACCTACTGGAACTTCGAGAACCTAAGGCTCCCAGATCTAGTAGATGGCCAAACTTTAACCCTCTAGAGGTAGAGGGAACTAAGGAGGCGACTTTCAGCAAAGGTAGCACAACACTCAGTCAGTTAGCCAAAATCAGCCTGCTCGCCCCATCAAAAGACAAGCTCAACACCAAGTTGCAAATTAATCTGATCAAGACTCTTAAATTGTCAACAAGACTCAAAAATGGCAATGATTTTCAAGCTCAAAACATGAGCTTAAATAATATGAATCAGATTTTGATTCTCGAGTGATCAAAGAGATTCATCATTAATCTCATGCTCAAGAGTCAGAAAGCACTAAGAAAAGAGAGAACAAGCAATCTGAAAAGCTTTCACATAGGAAACTTATTTCCCAGGACCAATCAAGGGACCACTTTCAATCTGACGGAGATAATGATTTGCCTTAGGGAGGAGATGAAGATGATATATACAATTTTCAGGAGTATAAGCAGGAGTATTCTTCAATTGCACAAAATCAAGCAAATGATCAACTCACTGAAGATGAAATTATTCGGCTTATTGAGGAGAATGAAGCTTTAAGGAAGGAATACTCCTAAAAGTAAAGAAGAATCACCGAATTGACAAAGAGCTTTGTGGCAGGGCATAAAAAGCAAAATGGCGCCTAATAAATTTAACAAAATTTAACTAAATATAGCGAAAATTATAGATAATAAATTGGCGGAGAGGATTAGCGACCTGAGACACTCTTGAAAATCTGCAATTAAAACTTAAGATCTGCAGAAAAGAAAGTAGCAGACTCTCTTCAAGAATACGAAAAGGCGGGGGAGTAGCTGACTTTCATCTTAAAGAAGCAGAAGAAAAGATGATGCAAAGAATATTCCCTAATCGAATGAGATAGAAAGCTCTCTTATAAGAGCTTAAGATTATTAAGAATTAATTTATTATGTATAAAACTCTTAATTTAATTAAAATGAAGCTCAAGACTTTTTATTACATACACATAGCTTAAGTCCACATCTTCCACATCTCTTAAAGCCACTAGTTTCCAGCATTCTTAAATCTTCTCTTGCAATCTCACTGTAATCATAGATTGCCTTTGGTTGAGTATGCTAGTAAGCTGGCTATACCCATTCTGGATTGCTCTCAGCCTCTTTAGCATGACTCAATAGTGCTTCTCGAGGGTCCACATCTCTAGTAGAGTTCTTGGCCAAGTGACGCATAAGATACTGAGTGTAAGTACCCGAAGCAGAAAATTTACCACCCCTTCCTAGTGGACCTTGCAAAGGCATTTCTGGCATATTAGTCTACTTGGGATCATTCAACCTCTTCTCTTTGGCGAGTCTGGGGTCGAGTACTTCAGGAGGTATGAAAGCTGAAGGTGCGTTCTAGTTATTGGGGTTATGTGGATCCTTCTCCATTTATTTCTCGCGCTCATCTTCATAGACACTGGGATTGAAGATGGGTTTTGAGACTATGGTAACGCTGTCAATAGCCTTTTTCTTTTCTAGCTTGATAAGGCTTGTAGTGATGCCTCTCTGTGAAAGTTTGGGATCATACAGGATTCTGATCTTATCATCTGCTGAGCCCACCACTATTTGATTTATCAGTGGATGCCAGTAAGAACAGATAACTGACTCGTCTGATATCGGTAGTCTCAAATCCATGTCCCCAGTTTGCACATTCATTCCGACTAAGAGCCCATGTCCGAAACCCTTTCTGACTGAAGTACCAGTCAGGACTAATTTTTCATCAGGGGAAATAGTGATGTTAGTCTTGCTTGAAAGATTGATGAGATCCTTGCATTCTTAGAAGGGGTGCTTTGAATTCCTAATATCCCAGAGTTTCAAAGTATCATCCATACCTCTTGTGGCAAGTTTCTTTTCATCTCTGAATAGTTTCACACAAGAAACTTCGCAACCTTGTTAGTGAGCGTTTGCGATATTGATCGAGGGTCTGTGGAAACTTTTAAGCTTTCTATCCCATATTTAAACTTAACCCTCTGCTGTCCCTCCAACAATAACATTCCCAGACGCTGAAAAACAGCAAGTGTTTACTGCAACCTTAAGACCTCTATTGTTATGAGCCTTAATGACTTGTTCATGCATAATCTGCGAGTCGACACCCATTTACTTTGAGTTCAGATCCCAAAGTCTGATTGACCCATCAAGACTTGCAGTCATGAAGATTCTCTTATCTTTCGGATGCCACTTTCCGTCTAAAATTGTGGCCACATGGCCTTTAGTATTTGCCATATCAGAAATGTACATATCTCCTCTGATAGTAGTCTGAATTCTCTAGCCATCTCTGTTGTAAATCTTGGCCTGGTTATTTCCGCAGCATGCGAGGAAATTTTCTCCATCAGGATCGAAAGAGAGAGCATTAACTGGATGGCCATCAAAAGGCTTGAACTCTCTCATCGATTTCAGACGTCTATTCATTCCTGGGAAATCCCAAATTTTGAGCATGAAGTCTAGACCTCCAGTTATCATTCTGGATCCAGTCGAGTCAATATCAATAGTCTGAATAGATCTAGAGTGGCCTCCCAATTCTACTTCATGAGAAATCGGTAATCGATAAGGGTTATCAGCAAATTCATCATCAGAATCGTCATCAGTGACATGCTTAGTATTTTAATAAACTGAGTTATTCTTCCTTGGTCTTTCTGACTCATTCAGGCCTTCAATTTCATCTTGAATCCTTGTCTAATTTTGATTACTCTCTTCCTCTCTATCATCTTTTTGGAAGAGATCTAACTTTGGCCCCACAAAATCATCGTCATCATCATCCTCTTAGTTAATTTCAAAATCTTCTTTTCTCTTAACCTGAGCCTCAATCTTGGCTCTTTTATGCTAACTGTGAACTTTATCTATTTCATCCACTGTCATCTTATTTATGATTAGCTATTAATAAAATACCTATACATCTTTATTATAGCTTCTGTGCACTCTTACCAACCTCAAGGCTCATCATTCCTCGCAAAGAACTCATCTGCTCATCATGCTCATCTTCATACACTTTCTCTTTGCCAAAACTCTGATGACCTTAAAAATTAATTTTTATATAGCTCATTTATATTAACAGACCTTATTTCTTCTCATACTTTAGTTGCTGCTTATCTTTATCTTTCTTTGTCTGGTTTAGAATTTTTCTTTACATTTCCTCCTCATATTCTTCTCTCATGTGTTACTTGTAGCGCTCAACTTCCCTCGCTCTTTTTCTTCTTTGTGCCTCAGCATCATCGATATCTTCATCCCTTTCATCATCCTGTGTTGAGGAACTAAGATCAAACACTATCTAAGGTCCATCATCTCCTCCAAACTAAGCTCCACTTCCTTAAAGAGATCTCTTGAGCTCTTTCATTTCTCCTCGGTCAAATTCTGCACCTTATCTTAACCCTTCATTAGTGCTCTCAATTTCACTTGAGTAAGCACCTTACTTTTATCTCCTGAGTAGCTCTTGCCTCTAAAGTTGAAGACTTATCAAATCCTCTCTGTTTGGTTCAGCTAGGGTCTTTTGTTGACTTGCTCTATCTTTTTAGTTCTTCGAGTTCATAGGCATGGGCATCTTAAAATCTTGGCTCTATCGTGCGAGAGTGTCAGCATCTCCTATCCTTTTATTAGTGAACTCTCCAATACTTGGCCCTAACTTTTATTTCTGTTACTCCTTATGATTTTCACTTCTGTCCTATAGTGATGTAGGGCCAAACTATTTATCCTTTAGTGTATCTTCATTTAGAGGGTTATCCCTATTTTTGGCTGCTTACTCAGCCTTTTTGTTCAAGCCTTGCTAATACTTAGAAGATTGGCGCATCGCTGCCATTTCACTCTCATCGTCTGACATTACTTTACTAAAAAATTAATAATTATGTCTCCTCAGATTCTTGAATTTATAAGTCTGATCTACTTATATTTGTAATAATCTTCAATGATTGCTATTTCCTCATTAGAGAAGCCTCTTGCGAGCAAGCTCTGCTTGAAGTTAGAGTGAGTTGGGATGAGGTTGGGGCTTCCAAGTGTTTGAGGAGTGGCCTCCTCTCTGCCATAAGAGAATTCTTGTAGTACATTAACTCCGCTTGCCTCCTTAAGGATTAAGACTCCAGCAGCTGCCAAATAATCTGCGTCACTCAAGTTGTCCAACATAGCATCAACTCTATTCACCTTTATGCGCTCGAGGTTAAGAGCAAGCAGCTGTAGGTGCTTGTTCTAGGGAGCTCTAGCAACCTGTGAGTTCTTGTAGTTGCAGCGGAGTCCACCGCGCTTGGTAGCGGGATCATAAGTGAGAGCGTCGTTCCAGAGGAGTCTCAGATAAGAGGAGAGGGGATAAGTCTTGATCTGAGCATGCATGAAGGGAGAAATTGATTCAGCAAGGTATTGCATGCCCTAAAGAGATTTACGTGCCATTTTATAATAGGTCGCTCTAAGCAAAGAATAAAGAAATATTATAAAAGCACAAATCAACTTTCTCAAAGAATACTAGTCTAACTTTAATATCGATGAAATCTCTTGAAAGTGTTTTACTTCAAATGAAATTGAAAATTTTAGACTCAGTGAAAGAGATCTACATTGCTGGAAGTATTTAGGTTCTTGATACTTATTTTGCTCTAAGGCTCTCTCCTTCTGAAATCTGAAGAGATGACGCTGCTCTTTCTTAACTTGCCATGCTTTTAACGGTTACCGCCTCTTCTCTATGCGTTATCATTATTGCTAACACTTCCTGTTGCTCCTCTATGGTAAGTGGAACCTTTTTCTACTTCTTCAAAACCATCTCTTCTCAGTTGATCTACCCAATTCAGGCTAGAGCGGCTGAAGTCTCTTTCTTTGTATAAGAATGTGATATCATTCTGGTTCTTAAAGCTTATTGGCTGATCTCGGAAACGCCTCAGATCCTGCTCCTATTCTGGACTCAACTCCAAAACTGATAAGTCTCCCAATCTAGGTTAGGAATACATTGTCTCCTTAAATAGCCTAAGATACTTCACGTGATTATAAAATACCTTTTTCTCATAGAATTTATGAGAATGAATTAGATGTAATTTTCTTAAATGATTAGTTAACTTCTTGTCCCCTTCCTTCAACTCTAGATTGCTGATGTACTGATGGCTATTCATGTAGAGATCGAATCTTCGCTTTCCATCTTTATCGTATCCAGCTCCTCCGGCTGCTGATGTAGTAGTGGCTAGTCTATCTCCTATGGTACCTTAGGTCTAAAGCAGACTTGCTTAATGCTGTGGTGCGTTAGAGGGCATTGGTGTTCTCAAATTCAATTCAAAGTTAAGTTGAGAGGAGTTCGGGAAACGAGTTCCACTACCTGACGACCTCTGCATCAAGTGTGGTTGGAAAACGCTTGTTTGATTCAAGAAGTCCACTGAATCTGATGATAAATATTATACTTTTCTATTCTAGAATCACTGACGAAAGGAGAGTTTGCAGTAGATCTCCCCATCATTAGATTCTTCCTTGCTAGCTTCCTCTTTAGGAAAAACTTGTCTGTGTCTTCATCGAAAAAAGAAGGTGGGTTAATTCCGAGCTCCTTAGTAGTTTTTATTTAGCCTTTATTTAACCCGTCATCGTTCCCTTCATGCCCCACTCCTTCAAAGCTCACTTGCTTATTATAGCAAAAACATAAGTGAAGAATCTCCCCTTTAAATAAGACTAAGAATCAATAAGGACAGGTTTCCCAAAGAATAGTGCTGCACCACTGACTGAGCTCTTATTAACACTTGGGGATGCTCCAGATGTCTTGACTCTTTTCCCTGGAGAAACTCCATTTTTGTTTTTTCCAGGAGAGCCGCCTGCCATGGCAGAAGCTGCAGCTATTCTCTTCTGAATTTTAGACAAGTTATACATTCTGAGAGCCATGCTAGAGCCTCCATCTTATCTCAAACTCTGCCTGAATATCTAGTCCTCAATCTGAAAGTGGTCCTCTCTAAAACGAATGGATAAGACTAAATTTTTCTAGAATAAAATACTAACTTTATTTCTTGCTTGGATTAACTTACTTAGTCATGGGTGGTTCTTTGTTTACAATATTCTCGTCTGAGACTAGATCATCTCATTTCTTATTAACATTTAAGAATAACACAATAAGATTGATGAATTCTTCTGCTGCCTGTATTAAGTTATGTAGGCTAAGGATTTATTGATGAGCTGTTATTTATGGACAGGTCTAAGTTCATGAAGCTCTCTATCTCTCTCCTAAAACTAACTTCGAAAGGCTGACCCAGATGGAATACGCTTTAGCCCTTGCACCTAGAAACTCTCTTGTGAGGTATGCTTGGTACTCAAGTACTACTGCAGTAGCCATCGTTTCTATAATAGTTCTTCTGACTGCTGTGGGTCTGCTGCTTCGACAGACTTGTCTACTAATATTTTAAGTTGCTACTAGAGTGAGTCAAAATAATAGACTTCTTAATTTTCTTTAAATATAATTCTTGTTTTATGAGTCCACGTTAAGAGCTTTTAGTGCTTTCTTTGAAAAATTTTAGTTGTTAAATTTGGGTCTTTGTTTATCTCTGAATCCCAAAGGAGGAGGACTGGGACTGTTTTTACCCTGACTTTGCAGTTATGAGCTGAATTTCTTCCTGTTGAAATTACTTCCAGTTTTACCGGCCTTCAAATTAAAAATTTATAAAAGGTATCACTATATTAACTATAAGCAAGCCTTCATGTTGATATTAGAAAAGAGTTGATGGCCTCTCTTTGGGGATGGTTAATTGCTCTAAGCTTGATGGAAAGACTTATCTGTGGGGCCTTTGGCGCTTTGGAATGAGTAATTAAGGGGTTGATGCTGGTTTTATTATATTTTTGACTTCATTATGGAGCAGCTAAGCCTAATTCCTTTTAGAACAATTTTAATTTAGAAAATTATTATACCAAATTCTTTCACCTTATAATTAAAACGGTCTTAAGATTAATTAAATACAATGAGAGAATGAAGAAGCAAGTTTATTAAAGTTTATGGGAGGAATTAACTTAGGTTTAAATAACAAGCTGTGAAGCAAGCTAGTTGCAGAGTGGTCTGACTAAGAAATACTAGTATGACCTATGAGTGCTCACATGTATTTAGCGAAGGGGTGCTTGACGATGAAGTTCTCAATGTTTTGGAGTTCATCGTGACCCAAGTTAGTTAGTTTCAAGAATCCCTGTCCAAGGTGTTCTTGGAAAACCTTCTTGTCTTGGGCGAATTTGTCAACGATGGGCTTCAAGTCTGCGTCAGAGAGTGCATGAGCAAGACCCTGGATAGAAGCTGGTGCAGTGTTGGAAGCAACTAACTTGTAGAGGGAGCTATCTAACTTCTCGAAATAGGTAGTGTGGCCCAGAGTGGGAGCATTAAGTGCCTCAAGTGCCTCCACAGATGCCAAAGCAACTATTTCCTCATTAGAGAGGATCATGGAAATCAAGACTAAGAAATAAAGAAAGAAGATTATACAATCGTTCATTCAGCCAAAAATAGCTAGTTTCACTTTATAATACATAAACGATGCTCTCTCCTTGAAGCATAAACAACATAACTAAATACATATATCGTCACTCTGTCTTAATAAATTATTTTTTGAAGCTGGTGAACTTGGCGTATTGATTTTCTTGGTTTTCACATGTGAGTGTAACTGCTTTGTAAATACAGAAGAGCACAAAAATGACGAGCAGATAGTAGAGGACTGAAACTATGAGCAAGAAAACTTCATAGTAAAAGGTGAAAACCTTATGCAGGAAGCCTCTTCCTCCTTTTATCAAAGTTCCATTGGGTGCAATCAAGTTGCAAGCTTAATGAGAATTTATAGCGAAGATGTACTCGCAAGGCTTGGAAGTCTTGTCCACATAGCGTACTTCAAAATCAATTGATGGGTCGCAGTGGAAGTCAAAGCGCACTTTCCTCTCCATCCACTCCTCATCGCAAAAGTCACCCCCACCATAAGTCACTGAAAACCCTTTATGGCGATCGTTTTCGTCCAAGTAGTCGCTGTACAGAGGAATCTTGGCTAGAAGAGCAGTACATTTACCATCTATAAAATGAAGATTAGGTTGGAGTAGAGACTTGAAATGTCTTTCAAATTATTCTAATAGGTTTGCCTTACTTGGAGCATACTGAATGGCTATGCCGTCGTCTCTCCCCCCACAAGTCATGATTGTATTTCTGCACACGTTGAAGTAGTATTTGAAGCCTTGAGCATCCAACCAACTGTAGTCGGGTGGTGCATTTCTAGCCAGCGCCTTCATATCAGCTTTGTATCCATCAGGCATCTTCAGATTGCACTTTTTAAGTTGCTTGATATAGTATCGCTCCGCCCAGTTTTCTCCCTCCTCAATAACTATGTCGTCGAAAGTTAGGTCGAATAATTTCTGCAGAGTCTGATCTATCATCCCTGGCTCTTTCCCTTGTTGCATGCAACTGCAAATTGGCAGCGTCAATGACAAAAGCACAATCAGTAGAGCTAAGGAATTTTTTTTCTCCTTATGGATTAGTTACGAACTCAGCCCTTGTCTGCTTGAGTTAGATTTATTCGCTAGCAAAAGTTATGCTTTCATGATTTTGAATAACAATTTATTAATTTAGCAAACTGTGAAAAAGCATTTAAGTGTAGATGATGATATCTTTAAAAACGGAGGGAGGGAGTTATAATCAAATAGATGCGAAGGTTCAATAACTAAAAGCCCGCAATTTAGCCTAGAAAGGCAAAGTTCGATTCAGATTTTTTTGAGTCAAGGTAAGCAGCAATACTAAAGAGACTTTATCATTTCCTTAAAATGTCGATCTTAAGAATAATGATTTTAGTATTGGAATAAATTTCGAGGAAGCTTAGAGCAAAAGAGTAGGGTACCTAGCTAATTTCAAGACTACTACTTTCCAAGATACCAATGGAGGTGATTTATCCGCCATACTACTCTTCTTCATCGACCCATCAGGAAACTGTAAAATTAAATACACTTTTTAAGTATTATTGATAACTGGTTCAAGGCGATGCTACAGTATGAACCCTACTTTTATATACTTTGCGCTGCTGAGGTTGTCAAGTAAGTAAAAAATAAAATCAATAGTCCCCCACTCTTCTCACCCTTCCACTTTAGCTCATTTAAGCTCTGTGTTAAGTATTGGAGAAAGGCTATACCCGCAAATGATTACCCATTGCTTTTTAACTTTACTTTATAGGGAGGTGGTATTTTAAAATTCAAATACGATTTTCAATGAAGGTCTACTTCCTATAGACAATATATTATATAGCAATATTCTACCTGAATAAGACTTATGAGAACTTGATTTCTAAACTCGACTACGTTGACAAGGAAGACCTGAGCTTGGTAAATCATCTATCGGGTGAGACTTAGAAATTCCTGAAGCTGTCTTTCAAAAACATCAGTGACCTTCTGCAAGTCAGATCAGAACTGCAAGTCATAGTGGAGAACAACAAACGCAACAAGGAAACACAAGAAGTCTATGAGGGCTTCTATGATCCCAATAATATCCAAGGCCAGGAGAAATAAGAATCCTAATACCTAGCTAAGATTCACGAGCTCAGAGAATATGATGTCAACTAAACTCAAGTAAAATAAAAGAGGAGAGATATTAAGTTCTTATTTTGAGAAGAGGATAGCTAAGTATAGTTTATCACATAAGAGTAGCAATAGACAACGAGATAAGATGCGCCTTTTGGTATGAAGTGGACATGGATGGTCCACTCATCACAAAGATAACTCACCTCAAGGAGAAACTGGACAAGGCAGACTTGAGAATTCTAGCTTTCGATATTGAGACTACAAAGGCCGCTTTGAAGTTCCCAGATAGTAGATTCGATCAGGTTATGATGATATCCTATGTGATAGACGGCAAGGGTTACCTAATCACTAACAGGTAGATAGTTGGAGCTGATGTGCAAGACTTCGAATACAGTCCTAAGCCCGAGTACGATATAGGTACCTTCAAAGTGTTCAATGAATTGACATGCTTGTATATTTTAAATACTTTAATGAGCCAGATGAGAAAGCATTGTTAGACAAGTTTTTCTAACATATCAGAGACACCCGTCCCTTCATCTTCACAACTTTCAACGGAGACTTCTTCGACTGGGTATTCATTTAGGACAGATGCCGCCACTATGATATGACACTTGAAGAACAAATAGGAGTGTTCCAAAACAGCTAATCTGAATTTGCTAGTCGCTTTGCAGTGCACATGGACTGTTTCTATTGGGTGTAGAGAGATGCTTACTTACCTTAGGGTTCTCATGGACTTAAGGCAGTCACCAAGGCAAAGCTTGGTTATGACCCAGTCGAACTAGATCCTGAGAATATGGTTCCCTATGCAAGGACAAGGCCTTAGGAATTGGCTGAGTATTCAGTCTCAGATGCAGTAGCCACTTACTTCCTTTACTAGAAGATGATCCACGATTTCATTTTCGCCCTCTGCACTATCATCCCAACAAATCCTGATGAAGTGCTAAGGAAGGGTTCAGGTACTCTCTGCGAGAATTTACTCATGGCCTAAGCATTTAGGTGCAATATTATCTTCCCAAACAAGCAGTAGGAAAAGTTCGAGCGCTTCTATAATGGCCAGCTAATCGATTCAGACACGTATATCGGAGGGCATGTGGAGTGTCTGCGTACTGGAGTCTATAGAAGTGATATCCCTCATAAGTTTACCTTTTTTAAAATGCATTTAAGATAAAAATTATTAAAGTTCGTTCTCGAGAAGAGTGGATATGAAGGGTTGATACAAAATGTGGAGAAGATCATGGACTTCGCTTTAGAGATTGAATTGAAGGTAGATAAGAGCAAGGTCACTAACTATGAGGAGGTTAAGAATGAAATTATTTCGAAGTTGGAGTTCATCACCGCAAAGTGCCCTGTATACAATGTCGAACCACTTATCTATCACGTAGATGTAGCTGCTATGTTTAATAAATTTGAATTCATAAATTTTTAAATGTACCCGAATATCATCCTCTCTAACAGACTTCAACCTGTTGCCATTGTTAATGAGCAAGTGTGTGCCGGCTGCATCTTCAATCATGAAGACAACAAATGCAAGCGAGAAATGGATTGGCAGTGGAGAGGAGACTTATTCCCTCTGGGACGTAGAGAGTATGAATAGGTAAAGCAATAGCTTGAGTATGAACTCGAGAGATCTACTGAAGTCACTATGATAAAGTGATATTTTTATTTAGAAGGACTAGGACAAGCAGCAAGGAGTAACCAATTCCTGACAACTGAGGTTGAGCAGTAGAAACTAAAGCAGAGAATCAAAGAGTATTCCAGAATGATGTATAAGCAAGTGCATGAAACTAAGACAGTAATGAGGCACGATACAGTGTGCATGAGAGAGAACTCCTTCTATGTTGATACTGTGCGTGATTTCAGAGATAGACGCTATGACTATAAGCATCTTGTCAAAGTGTGGGGAGGTAAATTAAAGGAGGCCGTTTAATCTGGGGATCCCCTTCGTGTTGAGGAGGCTAAGAATCTCATGAATCTTTACGAATCCTTGCAACTAGCTCATAAGATCATCTTGAACTCCTTCTATGGATATGTGATGAGGCGTGGTGCAAGATGGTACTCTATGGAAATGGCTGCTATGGTCACTCACACTGGAAGTTGCATCATCCAAGACTCTAGATCGCTTATTGATCAAATTGGCTGTCCCTTAGAGCTAGACACGGATGGAATCTGGACCCTGCTTCCTAAAGGGTTCCCCGAGAACTTTACTTTCCAACTTTCCACTGGAGGTAAAACAGGCTTCTCCTTCCCTTGTACTATGTGCAACGTTCTTATCTATGACAAGTATGGAAACGCCTAATAAACTCATCTAATCTCATTCTTTAACATTATATCTTTTTAGAGATTAATTTACCAAACTCTTGTGGACAAGAGAACTCTAAAGTATGAGACCAACTTCGAGATGTCCGTTTTCTTTGAAATCGATGGGCCCTATCGGTGTATGGTTATTCCAGCCTCCAAAGAAGAGAATAAGATGCTCAAGAAGCGTTATGCAGTCTTCAACCACGCTGGAAAGATGACTGAGGTGAAGGGCTTCGAGCTGAAACGTAGAGGAGAGCTCAAACTTATTAAGATCTTCCAAGAGGAAGTGTTCTCTAAGTTCTTAGAAGGAAGCAGTCTACAAGAGTGCTATGACGCCTGCGGTGAGGTGGCTGATAGATGGTACGACATCCTGGAAACAGAGGGAGAGTATGTTGATGACACTGAACTAATCGAGTACATCGGAGAATCCAGATTCCTTTCCAGAGCACTTAATGACTACGAGGGGTAGAAGGGTACTATGATTACTTGTGGCCACAGACTGAGTGAGTTCTTGGGGCCTGAGATAGTGAAGGGAAAGGGTATCAATGTCAAGTTCATCATCTCAAAGAAACCTTTCGGTGCTAAGGTGGCTGAGAGAGCGGTGCCTACTGCCATCTTTGAAGCTGACCCTCCAGTGATGAAGAAGTTCCTGAAGAAGTGGTTGAAGGACTACTCAATGACTGAATTCGATTTGAGAACCATCATTGACTGGTCCTACTACAAGGAGAGAGTGGCCTCCACCATTCAAAAGATCATCACTATCCCAGCTGCAATCTATCAAATATAAGTGTAGTGTAATAATTTTTGATGTGTTTGATGAAAGCAGAACTGCTTGAACCCAGTCCCTAAGATTCCTTACCCAGACTGGCTGAACAAGAAGATCAAGGCGGAGAATGAGAAGTACAAGCAGAAGAATCTGACTTCCTTCTTTTAGAAGATGGCGAAGCCACTACATGCTCTTGCTTCCACCAACGACATCGAAGACATGGGTGGAGCTCACTCCTCCCAGCTCACCAAGCCAATTCAAAGACTCTCTATCGGAAGCAACAACAACAAGTTCGTCAGCTAAACATAAATAAAAATACAAGAAAGAATCAACAAATATTTATTTTGCTTTAGAAATTCCAGAAGAAGGAGCAGGCAGCAGTGGATGACAAGTATGGGAACATCGAGGACTGCCCCAACCCAGAGCACAACTTCAAGGACTGGCTGAAGTACCAGAAGAGCAACTGGCGTAAGATCAGGAGAACCATCAAAGAGGAGAAGCAAGTCATCCCCCAGAGCAAGACCACAAGGAACTATTCTTCAAATAAAAAAAATAAAATTAGATTTAGATTTAATTGTGTAATATGTATATAATTTTATAATAAGGACTGGCATCCTTTATCAGGAACATGGATGAGGTGGTGCTAAAGTCAAACTGGCATATCATGTAGGTGCAGGAGACTTTCGAGCCAGGTCTGATGAGGGTCTGGGCTATGACAGAGCAGGGTCAGATGTTTGCAGTCAAGCTTAAAGTCCCAAGA
This sequence comes from Tetmemena sp. SeJ-2015, assembly GCA_027382625.1. Lineage (NCBI taxonomy): Eukaryota > Ciliophora > Spirotrichea > Sporadotrichida > Oxytrichidae > Tetmemena > Tetmemena sp. SeJ-2015. Next base: position 8,444 of record JAJKFJ010023929.1, on the reverse strand, counting down.
GTCATCTACATCAACTCTAAGACTGTGTGCAACGAGCCAGACTTCAAGAAAGTCCAGAAGATTCTCCCAAGAGAGCGCAAGGCCTACCACCTATACGAATGGGAGTCCAACGAGGAAACATTCCTGGAGAAGTTCCATAATCTTACCTATCACCATCTCATGAATCCAACAGTGGAGGGAGTTTATGAAACCAAGACTCCTCTGCAGTTCAAAGCCATATCAGAGATGGGATGTCTAGTGAGGCCTAAAGGAAACATGATTCCTAGGAATGAATAAGCCCTGGGTAGAACTTATAAACTTGAAGAACTAGAACACAGAAACAGTTAGCAAGTGGAGTACTTGCCATCTTCAGGCTATGACAAGATCTATCTGCTCTAGTCCTAGGGATCTTATGATAGATCCTTCTGGGGTCTCTTCTTCGAGCAATCTTAAGAGGCTCACTTCTTCATCATATATATCTTTAACTCTATAATAATTTAGTCTTACTCATCGTGAGTGCTCAGGATGCAAAGACTGCTCAATTGTAAGGCCAGGTCAACTTCAAGTCCTTATATGCGTTGACTTTGGCAGATTTCAAGAAAGCTTTTGAAAGTGAAGTGCCCCTTGAGACCGTGTTTGATGACTGGCAAGTCAGTAACAATTAAAACTACTTTGCAGAACTGCCTGCTTGCTTGAAAGCGATTGATAAGTTACTTACTGACTACAAAAGCAAGAACAAGCAAGCAACACTTGCAATAGTACAGACTGAGTTGCCTCCCGAGAAGCTCATGTTTATGGGACTACCTACTCTCCACAATGAATTCCCATGCATGAGAGTTCTCCAACACCAAGAGGATAACCAATATGGACTTACTTGGATTAAGGAGGCTTGCAGAAACATGATTAACCGCTTCTTCGAAATGCCCGAAACTCTCGTGAGCCGCATTCGCATGGCTCGTTATGCCTTCATCCCCATTTGTAACTTAGATGTTGAGGATATGGCTTCGTCAGCTATAGATACTCTGTTCGCTCGAAAACTCAGTCTGAATAGACATCTGCTTTGGTATTCTGACACCTCCAAGCCAGATCTCGGAGGCCACGAAGACAAAGACTATCGTATTTACTTCCAAGACGAGATTGAGAATCCTTAACTCCAGGAGAAAGGATTCTATAGAGGGTATGTAGCTGAGCTTAATATATCAGAGTTTGCCTTGAACACGATCGTTCATTCTGAGTATCTCAAAGACTTCGAGGAGGCGTCTATGATAGCAACTCAGTACAAGCAAGAAGATGGCCAGATCGGCAGGAGATCAGGTGTGGTCGGCCCTGGAAGAATGGCTCACAACAATCAGGACTTTGACAATGATTTGGACGAGTATGTGACTTGCGCCTCTATCTTCAAGAAGCTGAGAGACCTTGCAAACATGTGGGTGCTTGATTATAACGACAACCCAGAGGCTAAGAAACTACTTGAGAATCTGTACAGATGGATCACTTCTCCAGCCAGTTCAAAGCTTTACGAGCCACTTCTACATAGACTTGTACATCAGCTTATTAAGAAGAGTTTCTACCAGCTCGTCTTCAGACTGAAGTAACTTGGGTGCAAGGTGGTATTTGGTAGCATCCACAAGCTGTTCATCTACACTCAGCGCCAAGAGTATGAGGAGGCCCACAACTTCATCCAGTTCGTGGTCCAGACCATCAACCAGAATCAGCTCTTCCAGTATCTGAACCTTAATATAATCATACCATAGTTATCTCTATGTGTTATTTGTTAACGTGACTGAGTTCGACTACCACAAGATCTTGCTGTTCAAGGACTTCTATAACTACTCAACCATCCTGGAGAGCAACCCCCGCAAGGTGCTCAACAACTGGGATGTGGTGCTCCATCTGCCCGAAGCCGTTCAGCGCAAGTTCAAAATCACTGTGAGTGAGTTCGTGCTCAAGGTCTACAAGTAAACTAAATAGTTAATCATATAATTAAGAAATCTATTTAAATTGTAAGTTTACAATGTGAAGCTGAGAGAGCAGAAGAAAGCAAAGTTACTGGGCAGTAGGGAGAGACAGAATAGAGAGGAGGGAGATGAAAGTGAAGAGGAAATGCCTTCTGACAGAGAAGGAGCTCCAGTTGAGTCTAAGAATGCATTCTTAAAATATATTCATGCATATCTTAGATGAATAAATATTCTCTAAACTTGAAAATTGCAATTTTCTTTTGATTGAGGGACTTAATGAAGGAGGACCAGAAGCGCATAGAGTCGTACATGGATGCAGTAACTGACTTCAAGAAGGAGAAGGACCATGAGTACGTCTCAAGACTCATCACAGCAGAGTTGGCTCAGAAGCTGTTCACTTCAGTCAGGGAATTCCTAGCTAAGAGAGATGAAGTCAAGCAGAGAGAGCAAGAGCAGTACAGAGATCTCGCAAACGAGGATGGCTTACTCGATAACAACGACCTCGGTGGAGGAGCCTTCGATATTGACCCAGATGAATACGGCCAAGAAGGATACTACTCAAAATATCTTTAAGTGAAGCAAAGCTTATTATGGATTAGGAGACTAAGAAGAGTTCGAGGAGGATGAGTATGCAAATGGAGCAGGCTATGCAAACGAGGAAGACGACAGAATTAGAAAGCGAAGAGAGCGAGAGAAGAGAGTCAAGGAGATGAAGATCTGGGAGTTCCCTCAAAGGATCGGCTCTTACAATGACTACAAAAATGCTGCTCTTGAATTCACTAAGTAGATCTGCAATAACGTATTCGGTCTTGACTAAGCCTTCAGTGGAGAAGTCACTGGCCTGAAACGAAATATGCTCATCATAGTGAGAGAGAAAGAGTTCTCTGAGGCTGTTGTGGCAGGCAACGAGCCTAGTCTGACTCTGGTGCTTCCAGATGTAATTTGCGATTTCTGTTCTTCAGCCACTGACTTAGATATCTGCAGGGACTTCAAACTCAACTTCACCCCTCTCAACAACCAGAATAGCGATCCCTCTTAAGTCCAGGAGGCTTCATGGGAGTGTGAGCTTTGTGCAACGCCCCTTAACGCCAGTAAGATTGAGAGAAGACTTAAGTTTATTTGAAAGTAGGAAATATAGTTAGACTTGTAGACTTGCTGAATCGCAGAGCAGTGAGCTACCAGCTTCAAGACTTGACTTGCATAAAGTGCAAGATGGTGAAGAACACCCTGGTATCTAGGTACTGCGACTGCACAGGCCAGTTCAAGTAAACACTTGGAGATCAGAAACCAGAGAAGCTGATGAATTAGAACTTGCTAAACAGCACCACAGATATCAAGCTGTTCATCCAGCTAATGAGGAACTTCGCCACCTTCCATAACCTGCACATCCTCAGGGACACTGCTCAGCAGCTACTCATACTTCATGAATGAAAGTAAGCATCTTACTTACAGGCTTGTGACTCAAACAAATTAGTTAATCAAGATTTCTGATAAAAATGAAACTATTTACAAAGTGATTATAAGATTGAGAGTGAATATTAAAAAGCAGCATTCATTCTTATACGATTTAATTCTTTAATGATGCTGCTTTTATTTATTGTTTGATTAAAGGGTTTTGAATTATCGACTTTAACCTAGAAACTCTTTTATGTAATCATCCGAGGGTCTTTAAAAGTATTTGAAGTTTGAAGAGGGTCGTTTTCTTTGTCTAACTTCCTCATTGCAGATTTATTAAGAACTTTTTTGTCTTGCTTTAAACCAACACTACTTTGCTTCTCCTAGTTTATATTTTATTGTTGCCTCTCTTTTTAAATTATTCTTACAGGGGCAACTGCATTTTAATAGCCCAAGTTAGCTTTGGGATTCATAATATGGTTATCTAAACGGCTTCTGGGCTTAGCAGAATTATTCAAAATTTGACCAAAAATGGAAATAGTAAAGAATTGATGAAAATTCATCTATATTGTAACCTTCAGCATGGGTATGATCCTAAGCATTCTAGGATCTGCTGCTATCAAGATGAGGCTACGCTTAATTTGAAGAGTTACTTGTAATCTTAATGAGGTTAATTTATATCTTGGGTATTTAAGCGTTAGGATTACGTGAAGTGAGATCAAGTTAGATAGATTTGATAGGTCTAGTGTAAATGTTGACTTCCTAGTTAATTTGGTGGTAGTTATCTCCTTAACTTTCCTCTTAGTCTCTATTTCTGTGGCTCTAAAGATTGATCTGTGTTTAATAGGAGTTATTATAATTCTAATCCTCAATTTATTGCTCGTATACTGCAGAATCTTGATTCTAGCTCTACCAGCTAACAGTGGTTTTGGTTTCATCCTACTACTAATTATCTTGGTTTTACTCAAGACTAGATTACTAAAATTAGCTTTGAAGACCAGAGAGATGGACTTCCTCGCGAAATAGTTGTTGATTACTAGACGAACTATTTTCATATCTCAGAGCCTTACCGTCGCTAGATGATTCATATTCACTAAAAAAAGACGATGGTTTATCAATTAAAACAATATTACAATTTGAATTGCTGAAGTTGGAGTAATTTATCTTGGAGCTGCTGAAGTCTCATTTTCTCATCTCTGATCATTCCAAAAATGCTTTAGTTTTCATCTAAGTCGCTGTTGTCTGTTCTTGCACCTTCGTATCTAACTTTCATACCATTATACTAACTATGTTTCCTTTCACAGTCTCTTGCTTACTTCTCGTTTAGGATTTCTTCTATAAGTTTACTCAATGAGCCTGCACTCACATTCGAGTTTAAGCAGAATATAAGAATTATTAGATTGTAAGTTGAAGCCTGAGTTGCAGGAATTCCTGTAAGAAGAACTATTAGCAAGATCATGAACCTGCTTTATCTAATCCTCAAAGTCCAGTGATAGTGGTTGTGGTATTTAATGGTTATCATATTCCATTGGAGAAGTAAAGGCTTAGAATTGAGAGGCTCTATCTTACTCAGGGCTTTTCATATCCCTGAATATTTTCTTGTGCGAGCTTTCAGGCCAAGGAAGGACATTTAACTGTTGTGGCTGGTAGTCAGTAACTCTCGATGAGTATTAGGATAGTGTATCTAAGTTCTGTTGTAGTTCATGGTTGTTGTTATATTTGAAGGGATCAAATTGTTTCACGAACTCCCTTTGCGTTTGATTCGTAGTGAACTACCCACTAAACTAACAACTTTTGATATGAATACGGGAATACTTTTAACAATGGTTTATTGTAGTTTTAGAAAGTTATGCAGTCCTCCTATCTCTCTAAATAAATCTAAGGTTCTTCAGCTTCCTCAAAATCATCGTAGTCTAATCCTGCTCTTGCCCTATTTTAGTCTTTGTTCTACATCAAGTTGCCCAAGCTTTCTCTGATTAAATTCCTGAGCTCTTGATCTCCAAATGATTGAAACCCGTTCGCAGTTGGTTTATCCATTTTCTATCTTAAAACTTAAATTACCTTCTACTGAAGAGTAAGTCTCATATTCTCCACTTATTATAAGTCTTTTTAATCGTTGTATTTTTCGATATATTTTTCGTTCATCCCACCGTTCACTCCTAAGTTGTTCTAATTAGACTAGGAAGAAGAATTTTCACTATAAGAATCTTGGTAACTCTGTTCTGACATCGTTAAGTTTATGTAAGCGGCTAAATAAGTTAAATTTATCGCAATATCAAATTACAGAATTAAACGACTAAATTACTTGCATTGTGGTATCATAGTGCACTCATTCACAAGTTCTAGGGTATTAGAGAGTGGGATTGTAATAAAATCTTTTTTATCATTGCAAAATATACAGAATTAACTATGGAGAATTCTAAAAAAAAACTAAAACTAAAACCATGCTTATTTATTTTGAATTCACCTGTGAGAATGAAACACTAATCAAGTATGGAGTCAGCGAGTGGGGTCACTTTCCTAGAAGAAGTTAACAAGAACGGAAATAAACTCTCTATCCTTGTGCTCTCAGACATCCATTTGGCTTTCGACCAACTCAAAATAACACTTCTTATTCTAGATCAGAATAATGGAATAGTTTATTCACATATTATAAAATCTGATAGGTTACTACTTTATATGCTTGAATGTGAAATAATCATATTATTAATAAATAGCTGCTTCCTTTAAATTTACTCCTGCCCACAACCTACCTCATATATACTCACTTAAATCTCTCTTAAAAGCTAATAAGTCTTATAAATAAATGCTAAACGAGCCCCTTCTATTTAAATCCAATTAAACAGCTACCCTATAACACAGTGGAGAGCAAGATTCATTCATCTCAGCTAGGATTTCAGAACTGACTCCAAGATTTGCACTTAACACCGAAATTGTGGAGACGAAGTTTGACCCTCATCTTACCAAAAATAAAACACTAAAAATTAACTTTAAAACCAAAATGAGTATGATAATGAAAGAGAAGAGAGAAGTACTCATCAAATTGATGACGGCATATTAGCAAGGAGACCTCATGGATGTTGAATTGCTACCAGATGATTACCAAAGCATTTTGAAGAGTGCGGATTAAATAGACTAGTTTATTCTAAGCCAGCAAGATTAATTTGCTACTGCTATTAGACATTTAAAGAGCGAAAATTATTCTCTGGCCATACTTATTAGAGATGTTAAGGGCTGGGAAAAAATTAAGACCATTTTGATGAAAGATTAAATTTAAGCTTTTCAGGAAATAGAAGAGGAGGAGGATGATGATTCTATTTCAGACACTTTAATTAAAGATAACTAAAGTTATTCTAGAGAGTAATTTGCAAATCAAAGGCTAAAAGATTTCCCTAAACATCTTAGAAGAGATTTGATGATGTATCTCAATTAATTTAGAAAGTTCTATGTTGACTCAATTCTGAATTCTCTAAATGAGATGTTCAGTTTCTCTCTAATTTTGGATCTAGGAACAGGTAGTAGAGATCCTCTAAAATATCTCTACATGTTTACTGCTAATCATTTTATATCCTTTAATGATATTTGAATATTGAATTATGAGGGATAGCTTTAAAATTATTCTATCCTGAGTCTGATTACGACATAAATATAAGATCTAAGGATTGGAGCAACCAAGATATCGATGCTCTTAAGGTTTTGCATGAAGCATTCGAAACTGAATGGGGCAGCTCTATGTGTTATGCACTAGATGTGAATATCAATATTTCTCTTTTGGGAGCTATATAGGAAACTGAAGATGAATTAAACGCCGGCTCTCCTTTCCTTGTGAGGCCTAGCCCTGAACCTTAGTACTTTTTCAAAGAGGTTAATTAAGTTAAGTAGTTTTAAGCTGCTCTAATGAAGCTTTGAGATTAGTTTTTATTAAATATTTTATCTTTCAAATTTTAATAAGCAAGCAAACTTCATGGAAGCGGAGGAATGGGAAGATCATCTTAATGCGACAATATCTGAATCTATAGATAAAAAAATGAAGTTGTAAATACATGATGCATTCAGCAAAGCTAAGAAATCTCAGTTAAAGCTATTAGAAGAGTAACTCTTAGTATTTTATTTAATATTTTAATCATGAGTTCAACTGCAGATTCTAAAGCTTTGAGAGCTGCAGTAACTTCTCAAATGGGTTTTATTCTTCAGAGTATTTATATTCTCAGGCAGAGACAAGGGAATCCAGTCTGAGCAACATGGCCTTCATGGACTCCTTAAAACTTTACAATTACTACAAGGAGTATCACAGTTGCAAATTTATGTAGGTGAAAAGCGCTCTGTACTTAGAGAGGTGTACACTCATTAAGAAATTGCAGTTTTAGTATCATCAGACTAAGAGGAACTTCAAATCAAGAGACTTTATTCCCTTCTCTGTCTGGAAGATGCTTGACTGTCTGGCTGTAAAGATAAGAAAGCTGATCTCTGAGGCTGCCTTCTTTGGCTAAGACATGTATTTCAGCGAGGGAGCACTTGCTTAAGTCAGCAGCGAATAAAGAGCTAATATTTTTAGAAATGATTAGTTTAATTGCTAAATTTGTACCAAGATGTGTATATTGATCATAAATTAAGAGTAAACTTAGCAGATTAAGAGGCTGAGAAGAGAAAGACTCTAAGATATAACAAGATTTCAAATTCGCAGCTCCTTTCCTCCCTCAATGAGTAGCTAGGGGACTTTTTAAAAGATATGAAGCACTATACCGAGATAAGTTATGGGGAAAGCCAAGGAGAAGCCTTCTATCGAGCTTCAAAATACCTGCTGAGGCTTTTCAGAGCAGCTGAGGAGTTATTTTCTAATAAGGCTAATAGACTAGGGCTTCAAACTGATAACTAGCCTAAGATCAATGGATTAGTTGCTTCAGACCTTGTCAAAAATATAAGAATGAAACTATACTTAGTCAGGAAGGCTTCTTGCGGAATTTTTAAATATCTTTATTAAATACAATTTGGTCTTTGATAAGCTTTGAATAAAGGGAATAAGTGGCAGTTTCCGAAATGAAAAGGATATTTGGAACTTCCAACTCAACTAAAGTAAAAATGATGGTGTAGAGATTTGTATCTTAGGCCAAT